>JAQJVK010000270.1:0-152508 GCA_035578135.1 Flexamia atlantica
AAGCAGGTTATCTTCGTCAATCACTACATACATGAGCTGTGTAGGCGGTATGACGGTCTACATGTTTTTGAATTTAATAAAATTGGTAGGAGGTTTTTCACTCGCCATGGTATGCACCTCTCAATGAATGGCAAAAAATTATTAACGGCACTACTACGCAAGGCTGTCGTTACAGTTGGCAGAGCAGAAAGCAGTCCACCAGCTCATTCTCCGCCGACACCGACTCCAACACCCGCTGCCCAGACGCCAATGGATGCACCCGCTGAGCCTCTAGTCCTTCCCTATGACACTTTTGCAGACGCAGTCAAAGCGACACCAGCCGACAACGGGGTACCTTCGGTTCTCAACCGGATGAACAAAGACAATTCAGTTTTTTTAGAAGGAGCCGCATAGAGTGTAAAAGCATCAGCCAGACCGCAAAGACAAATAATCAGGTTAAGATCTTGCACCAAAACATACAGATTGCCACAAATAAATCATTAGAATTGGAAATACTTTGTGAGGAGCTCACGCCAGATGTATTAATTTTGACAGAATTTGGATTCAATGAAACAAATGTGCAATTCAAAAATTCAAAATTACAACCTGGGGAGTTATTTTATTCGGACTAACATTAAGTGGGGGGGAGTCGCTCTTTTTTTAAAAAACAGCATCAAATTTGAATCTTTGCAAATCCAACTATCGACTGAAAAACATTTTGAACTTGCGGGTGTCAAGACTTATGCAGCAGGAGGAGATGCGCTTTTTATTTATGGTCTGTACCGCTCCCCTGACGGAAACGAAAATGTTTTCTTCAAAAAATTAGAACAGTTTTTGCAGCACGTCACCGCTAAAAAACAGAAATTTGTTTTAGCGGGTGACTTTAATATTGACGTCTTAGACACCCAAAACAACAAAACAAAATCGCTTCGGGAAACATTAAAGGGTTTTGGGTTGAAGTGGTCTGTGAACTCGCCCACTAGGGTGACGCAAATTTCGCAAACTGCCATAGACAACATTGTCTCCAACATCGTCGATTTGCCAATTTCGGTCGTATCCACCGCCATGTCTGACCACTATGCTCAGGTGGCTATTGTCGAAGGCCGTGCACCACTTCATCTCCAGTACAAATCTAATGAAAACAGAGATACTAGGCCCGCAAATGTTTTGCTATTAAAAAATAAACTCCAAACCGAAAATTGGAACTGCCTTGCAGGAACGAAATGTGCCAACAGTTTTTTTGACTCCTTACACGATTGTTTAAATTTTCACCTTGACTGTTTTTGCCCCCGAAAAACAAAAAATAACAATAAAAGACGCAAGCAAAATACCTGGATAACTAAAGGTATTTTAAAATCTAGAGACAATTTAAAAAGGTATTGGAAACAGTTGCAAACAACAAACAACCCCGAATTTAAAGTATTTTATAATTCTTACAAGAAAATTTACAGGAAAGTCTTAAAGACCGCAAAAAGTTATGAAATAAATGAAAAATTAAGAAATTCAGAACATTTTTCAAAAGAAGCGTGGTCTATTATTAATAACACTAAGGAGGCCGTTCCAAAAACACAGGACATTCAACTGGAGGTGGAGGGTGTGACTGTCCGGGAGCCGCTGGAGGTAGCGAATGCTTTAAATACATTTTTTGCGAATACCGGTGACACTGGCCTCACACTCGCACCTTCGGCTGCCCCTGGTCAGTTGAGTCCGGCCGAATCGATGTTTCTCAGCGAAGTCACCGAGCACGAAGTGTCAAAGGCGATCTGCGAACTGAAGGCAAAGAAATCGGCAGACTTGAACGGCATGTCTACATGGCTTTTGAAAAAATGCCAAAATGGCATCGTGGCCCCCCTGACAGAAGCAATCAACCTTTCTTTCAAAACCGGCGTTTTTCCAAATTCTCTCAAGGTTGCAAAAGTGATTCCTATTTTCAAAAAAGGAGATTCACAACAACCAAACAATTACAGACCAATCTCAATCCTGCCGGTGCTAAGTAAAGTTTTTGAAAAACTTTTCATGCGCAGGATGCTAAATTTCTTTGATGAACACAAAATTTTGGCAAATGTACAGTTTGGTTTCCAAAAAGGCAAATCAACTGTTGATGCAATCATCCACTTAGTGGAAATGATTGTAAGTGATCTGGATAAGCATAACATGACACTAAGTGTCTTTCTCGACTTATCCAAAGCATTTGATTGCGTTGAACATACCATCCTCCTTGACACGTTGTGGAACTACGGGGTTCGCGGCTTACCACACCAGTGGTTGAAGTCGTACCTTTCCGGAAGGTCACAGCGAGTTCAAGTCAACGGAGTGATTTCACATACAGCCAAATTGAGATATGGTGTCCCTCAGGGATCGATTCTCGGCCCCCTCTTATTCCTGGTGTATGTGAACAATTTGAACTCTGTCATTCAAAGTGGGCAAATTGTCCAGTACGCGGACGACACGACTCTCTGTTTCAGATCAAACAAAATTGAGCAAATTGAAATTTCTTCCTTTGAAGGAATAAATTCATGCATCCAATACTTTGAGAACAAAAACCTCAAAGTAAATCCATCAAAATCAAACTGCATGGTGTTTGGAGGCAGCACCGCTCTAAACACATGCCGCCCGACTGCAATGATAGACAATACTATCATTGAGGAAGTGAGTCACACAAAATTCCTCGGAATGCTCATTGATGATGAGCTGACGTGGACTGATCATGTCGACAGTGTTTGTAGGAAGGTCGCTTCAGGAATTTTCCTGCTCAGAAGGCTTTCTGAACACTGTCCCAAGGAGTTATTGCTCATGGCTTATTACGGTTCGATTCAATGCCATTTGCAATATGGTATTGCTCTGTGGGGAGGATGCTCACAGATAAACTTCAACCGTATCTTTTTTCTTCAGAAAAAAGCCATAAGAATCATAGCAAAACTCAAATTTAGAGAGTCGTGCCGAAATGCCTTTCGTGAACTGGGCTTGCTAACACTGGCTGAACTGTACATTCTGGAAACTGCACTCTTTTGCAAGTTCAAAAGCCACCCGATCCAGGGCAGGGATGTGCATGAGTACGACACCAGATCCAGAAATGTTTTCAGACCAGCACAGCACAGGTTGGCAGCAATGGCGCGCCTACCTTCTCAGAGGGGGGTGAACATTCTGAACCAAGTCCCAGAAGGCATTCGATTTGAAAATTGTGAAACAAAATTTAAAACAAAATTAAGACGCTTTTTAGTGTCGAACGTGTTCTACTCGGTGGACGAGTTCATGGACCACTCACCAGGGGTAGCATTGGCTTGAGCTTCGGATTTTCTCCTAAGTAAGCTATGGCTGATGCTTTTCAGTTTTTAGCAGTTCAATGTAAAGATTATTTTCAACTTTGTCTTTTTGATTGCTCAATGTAATTCTGTGTTTGTAAATTATTTTAAAATTAATATATTGACGCATGCTATACAATACTTGTATTGTCAAACAGCAATAAAGGAATATATATATATATATATCACCCTACGTGTACGTAATGTTGGCACACCTCCGTATTTATTATTATATTTCATGTCATACTTAGACAAATCGTTGTCCGCACATATTTCCAAAACCTAAGTTTTTACGGTAACTTGGGTGGTATAATACAGAAGTTCTGGTCCTATTCTATCACCCTATGTGTACGTCATGTATCCACAATTCCGTATTTTTTTTATATTTCATGTCAAACTTAGACAAATCGTTGTCCGCACATCGCATAGCGACTAATTTAATCACCCATATTTCCAAAACCTAAGTTTTAAGGTAACTTGGGTGGTATAATACTAAATTTCAGGACCTATTCTATCATCCTATGTGTACGTCATGTTGGCACACTTCCGTATTTATTTTATTTTTCATGTCATACTTTGAAAAATCGCTGTCCGCACATCTCAATGCGACTACTTTAATCAGCCATATTTCCAAAACCTAAGTTTTTACGGTAACTTAGGTGGTATAATACAGAAGTTCTGGTCCTATTCTATCACCCTACGTGTACGTAATGTTGGCACACCTCCGTATTTATTATTATATTTCATGTCATACTTAGACAAATCGTTGTCCGCACATCGCATAGCGACTAATTTAATCACCCATATTTCCAAAACCTAAGTTTTTACGGTAACTTGGGTGGTATAATACAGAAGTTCTGGTCCTATTCTATCACCCTATGTGTACGTCATGTATTCACAATTCCGTATTTATTTTTATATTTCATGTCAAACTTAGACAAATCGCTGTCCGCACATCTCAATGCGACTACTTTAATCAGCCATATTTCCAAAACCTAAGTTTTTACGGTAACTTGGGTGGTATAATACTAAATTTCAGGACCTATTCTATCATCCTATGTGTACGTCATGTTGGCACACTTCCGTATTTATTTTATTTTTCATGTCATACTTTGTAAAATCGCTGTCCGCACATCTCAATGCGACTACTTTAATCAGCCATATTTCCAAAACCTAAGTTTTTACGGTAACTTAGGTGGTATAATACAGAAGTTCTGGTCCTATTCTATCACCCTACGTGTACGTAATGTTGGCACACCTCCGTATTTATTATTATATTTCATGTCATACTTAGACAAATCGTTGTCCGCACATCGCATAGCGACTACTTTAATCAGCCATATTTCCAAAACCTAAGTTTTTACGGTAACTTGGGTTGTATAATACAGAAGTTCTGGTCCTATTCTATCACCCTATGTGTACGTCATGTATTCACAATTCCGTATTTATTTTTATATTTCATGTCAAACTTAGACAAATCGCTGTCCGCACATCTCAATGCGACTACTTTAATCAGCCATATTTCCAAAACCTAAGTTTTTACGGTAACTTGGGTGGTATAGTACTAAAGTTCTGGACCTATTCTATCATCCTATGTGTACGTCATGTTGGCACACCTCCGTATTCTTTTTATATTTCGTGTCAAACTTCGACAAATCTCTGTCCGCACATCTCAATGCGACTACTTTAATCAGCCATATTTCCAAAACCTAAGTTTTTACGGTAACTTGGGTGGTATAATACAGGAGTTCTGGTCCTATTCTATCACCCTACGTGTACGTAATGTTGGCACACCTCCGTATTTATTATTATATTTCATGTCATACTTAGACAAATCGTTGTCCGCACATCGCATAGCGACTAATTTAATCACCCATATTTCCAAAACCTAAGTTTTTAAGGTAACTTGGGTGGTATAGTACTAAAGTTCTGGTCCTATTCTTTCATCCTACGTGTACGTCATGCTGACACACTGCCGTATTTATTTTATTTTTCATGTCATACTTTGACAAATCGCTGTCCGCACATGTCAATGCGACTACTTTAATCAGCCATATTTCCAAAACCTAAGTTTTTACGGTAACTTGGGTGGTATAATACAGAAGTTCTGGTCCTATTCTATCACCCTATGTGTACGTCATGTATCCACAATTCCGTATTTATTTTTATATTTCATGTCAAACTTAGACAAATCGTTGTCCGCACATCGCATAGCGACAAATTTAATCACCCATATTTCCAAAACCTAAGTTTTTAAGGTAACTTGGGTAGTATAATACAGAAGTTCTGGTCCTATTCTATCACCCTATGTGTACGTCATGTATTCACAATTCCGTATTTATTTTTATATTTCATGTCAAACTTAGACAAATCGTTGTCCGCACATCGCATAGCGACTAATTTAATCACCCGTATTTCCAAAACCTAAGTTTTTAAGGTAACTTTGGTGGTATAGTACTAAAGTTCTGGACCTATTCTATCATCCTATGTGTACGTCATGTTGGCACACCTCCGTATTTTTTTTATATTTCGTGTCAAACTTCGACAAATCTCTGTCCGCACATCTCAATGCGACTACTTTAATCAGCCATATTTCCAAAACCTAAGTTTTTACGGTAACTTGGGTGGTATAGTACTAAAGTTCTGGACCTATTCTATCATCCTATGTGTACGTAATGTTGGCACACCTCCGTATTTATTATTATATTTCATGTCATACTTAGACAAATCGTTGTCCGCACATCGAATAGCGACTAATTTAATCACCCATATTTCCAAAACCTAAGTTTTTAAGGTAACTTGGATGGTATAGTACTAAAGTTCTGGTCCTATTCTTTCATCCTACGTGTACGTAATGTTGGCACACCTCCGTATTTATTTTTATATTTCATGTCAAACTTAGACAAATCGTTGTCCGCACATCGCATAGCGACTAATTTAATCACCCATATTTCCAAAACCTAAGTTTTTACGGTAATTTGGGTGGTATAATACAGAAGTTCTGGTCCTATTCTATCACCCTATGTGTACGTCATGTATCCACAATTACGTATTTATTTTTATATTTCATGTCAACCTTAGACAAATCGTTGTCCGCACATCGCTTAGCGACTAATTTAATCACCCATATTTCCAAAACCTAAGTTTTTAAGGTAACTTGGGTGGTATAATACTAAATTTCAGGACCTATTCTATCATCCTATGTGTACGTCATGTTGGCACACTTCCGTATTTTTTTTATATTTCATGTCAAACTTAGACAAATCGTTGTCCGCACATCGCATAGCGACTAATTTAATCACCCATATTTCCAAAACCTAAGTTTTTAAGGTAACTTGGGTGGTATAATACTAAATTTCAGGACCTATTCTATCATCCTATGTGTACGTCATGTTGGCACACTTCCGTATTTATTTTATTTTTCATGTCATACTTTGAAAAATCGCTGTCCGCACATCTCAATGCGACTACTTTAATCAGCCATATTTCCAAAACCTAAGTTTTTACGGTAACTTAGGTGGTATAATACAGAAGTTCTGGTCCTATTCTATCACCCTACGTGTACGTAATGTTGGCACACCTCCGTATTTATTATTATATTTCATGTCATACTTAGACAAATCGTTGTCCGCACATCGCATAGCGACTAATTTAATCACCCATATTTCCAAAACCTAAGTTTTTACGGTAACTTGGGTGGTATAATACAGAAGTTCTGGTCCTATTCTATCACCCTATGTGTACGTCATGTATTCACAATTCCGTATTTATTTTTATATTTCATGTCAAACTTAGACAAATCGCTGTCCGCACATCTCAATGCGACTACTTTAATCAGCCATATTTCCAAAACCTAAGTTTTTACGGTAACTTGGGTGGTATAATACTAAATTTCAGGACCTATTCTATCATCCTATGTGTACGTCATGTTGGCACACTTCCGTATTTATTTTATTTTTCATGTCATACTTTGTAAAATCGCTGTCCGCACATCTCAATGCGACTACTTTAATCAGCCATATTTCCAAAACCTAAGTTTTTACGGTAACTTAGGTGGTATAATACAGAAGTTCTGGTCCTATTCTATCACCCTATGTGTACGTAATGTTGGCACACCTCCGTATTTATTATTATATTTCATGTCATACTTAGACAAATCGTTGTCCGCACATCGCATAGCGACTACTTTAATCAGCCATATTTCCAAAACCTAAGTTTTTACGGTAACTTGGGTTGTATAATACAGAAGTTCTGGTCCTATTCTATCACCCTATGTGTACGTCATGTATTCACAATTCCGTATTTATTTTTATATTTCATGTCAAACTTAGACAAATCGCTGTCCGCACATCTCAATGCGACTACTTTAATCAGCCATATTTCCAAAACCTAAGTTTTTACGGTAACTTGGGTGGTATAGTACTAAAGTTCTGGACCTATTCTATCATCCTATGTGTACGTCATGTTGGCACACCTCCGTATTCTTTTTATATTTCGTGTCAAACTTCGACAAATCTCTGTCCGCACATCTCAATGCGACTACTTTAATCAGCCATATTTCCAAAACCTAAGTTTTTACGGTAACTTGGGTGGTATAATACAGGAGTTCTGGTCCTATTCTATCACCCTACGTGTACGTAATGTTGGCACACCTCCGTATTTATTATTATATTTCATGTCATACTTAGACAAATCGTTGTCCGCACATCGCATAGCGACTAATTTAATCACCCATATTTCCAAAACCTAAGTTTTTAAGGTAACTTGGGTGGTATAGTACTAAAGTTCTGGTCCTATTCTTTCATCCTACGTGTACGTCATGCTGACACACTGCCGTATTTATTTTATTTTTCATGTCATACTTTGACAAATCGCTGTCCGCACATGTCAATGCGACTACTTTAATCAGCCATATTTCCAAAACCTAAGTTTTTACGGTAACTTGGGTGGTATAATACAGAAGTTCTGGTCCTATTCTATCACCCTATGTGTACGTCATGTATCCACAATTCCGTATTTATTTTTATATTTCATGTCAAACTTAGACAAATCGTTGTCCGCACATCGCATAGCGACAAATTTAATCACCCATATTTCCAAAACCTAAGTTTTTAAGGTAACTTGGGTAGTATAATACAGAAGTTCTGGTCCTATTCTATCACCCTATGTGTACGTCATGTATTCACAATTCCGTATTTATTTTTATATTTCATGTCAAACTTAGACAAATCGTTGTCCGCACATCGCATAGCGACTAATTTAATCACCCGTATTTCCAAAACCTAAGTTTTTAAGGTAACTTTGGTGGTATAGTACTAAAGTTCTGGACCTATTCTATCATCCTATGTGTACGTCATGTTGGCACACCTCCGTATTTTTTTTATATTTCGTGTCAAACTTCGACAAATCTCTGTCCGCACATCTCAATGCGACTACTTTAATCAGCCATATTTCCAAAACCTAAGTTTTTACGGTAACTTGGGTGGTATAGTACTAAAGTTCTGGACCTATTCTATCATCCTATGTGTACGTAATGTTGGCACACCTCCGTATTTATTATTATATTTCATGTCATACTTAGACAAATCGTTGTCCGCACATCGAATAGCGACTAATTTAATCACCCATATTTCCAAAACCTAAGTTTTTAAGGTAACTTGGATGGTATAGTACTAAAGTTCTGGTCCTATTCTTTCATCCTACGTGTACGTAATGTTGGCACACCTCCGTATTTATTTTTATATTTCATGTCAAACTTAGACAAATCGTTGTCCGCACATCGCATAGCGACTAATTTAATCACCCATATTTCCAAAACCTAAGTTTTTACGGTAATTTGGGTGGTATAATACAGAAGTTCTGGTCCTATTCTATCACCCTATGTGTACGTCATGTATCCACAATTACGTATTTATTTTTATATTTCATGTCAACCTTAGACAAATCGTTGTCCGCACATCGCTTAGCGACTAATTTAATCACCCATATTTCCAAAACCTAAGTTTTTAAGGTAACTTGGGTGGTATAATACTAAATTTCAGGACCTATTCTATCATCCTATGTGTACGTCATGTTGGCACACTTCCGTATTTATTTTATTTTTCATGTCATACTTTGACAAATCGCTGTCCGCACATCTCAATGCGACTATTTTAATCAGCCATATTTCCAAAACCTAAGTTTTACGGTAACTTGGGTGGTACAATACAGAAGTTCTGGTCCTATTCTATCACCCTACTTGTACGTAATGTTGGCACACCTCCGTATTTATTATTATATTTCATGTCATACTTAGACAAATCGTTGTCCGCACATCGCATAACGACTAATTTAATCACCCATATTTCCAAAACCTAAGTTTTTACGGTAACTTGGGTGGTATAATACAGAAGTTCTGGTCCTATTCTATCACCCTATGTGTACGTCATGTATCCACAATTCCGTATTTATTTTTATATTTCATGTCAAACTTAGACAAATCGCTGTCCGCACATCTCAATGCGACTACTTTAATCAGCCATATTTCCAAAACCTAAGTTTTTACGGTAACTTGGGTGGTATAGTACTAAAGTTCTGGACCTATTCTATCATCCTATGTGTACGTCATGTTGGCACACCTCCGTATTTTTTTTATATTTCGTGTCAAACTTCGACAAATCTCTGTCCGCACATCTCAATGCGACTACTTTAATCAGCCATATTTCCAAAACCTAAGTTTTTACAGTAACTTGGGTGGTATAATACAGAAGTTCTGGTCCTATTCTATCACCCTACGTGTACGTAATGTTGGCACACCTCCGTATTTATTATTATATTTCATATCATACTTAGACAAATCGTTGTCCGCACATCGCATAGCGACTAATTTAATCACCCATATTTCCAAAACCTAAGTTTTTAAGGTAACTTGGATGGTATAGTACTAAAGTTCTGGTCCTATTCCTTCATCATACGTGTACGTAATGTTGGCACACCTCCGTATTTATTTTTATATTTCATGTCAAACTTAGACAAATCGTTGTCCGCACATCGCATAGCGACTAATTAAATCACCCATATTCCAAAACCTAAGTTTTTACGGTAACTTGGGTGGTATAATACAGAAGTTCTGGTCCTATTCTATCACCCTATGTGTACGTCATGTATCCCCAAATTCCGTATTTATTTTTATATTTCATGTCAAACTTAGACAAATCGTTGTCCGCACATCGCTTAGCGACTAATTTAATCACCCATATTTCCAAAACCGAAGTTTTTAAGGTAACTTGGGTGGTATAATACTTTATTTCAGGACCTATTCTATCATCCTATGTGTACGTCATGTTGGCACACTTCCGTATTTATTTTATTTTTCATGTCATACTTTGAAAAAATCGCTGTCCGCACATCTCAATGCGACTACTTTAATCAGCCATATTTCCAAAACCTAAGTTTTTACGGTAACTTAGGTAGTATAATACAGAAGTTCTGGTCCTATTCTATCACCCTACGTGTACGTAATGTTGGCACACCTCCGTATTTATTATTATATTTCATGTCATACTTAGACAAATCGTTGTCCGCACATCGCATAGCGACTACTTTAATCAGCCATATTTCCAAAACCTAAGTTTTTACGGTAACTTGGGTGGTATAATACGAAAGTTCTGGTCCTATTCTAATACCCTATGTGTACGTCATGTATTCACAATTCCGTATTTATTTTTATATTTCATGTCAAACTTAGACAAATCGCTGTCCGCACATCTCAATGCGACTACTTTAATCAGCCATATTTCCAAAACCTAAGTTTTTACGGTAACTTGGGTGGTATAGTACTAAAGTTCTGGACCTATTCTATCATCCTATGTGTACGTCATGTTGGCACACCTCCGTATTTTTTTTATATTTCTTGTCAAACTTCGACAAATCTCTGTCCGCACATCTCAATGCGACTACTTTAATCAGCCATATTTCCAAAACCTAAGTTTTTAAGGTAACTTGGGTAGTATAATACAGAAGTTCTGGTCCTATTCTATCACCCTAGGGTACGTCATGTATCCACATTCCGTATTTATTTTTATATTTCATGTCAAACTTAGACAAATCGTTGTCCGCACATCGCATAGCGACTAATTTAATCACCCGTATTTCCAAAACCTAAGTTTTTAAGGTAACTTGGGTTGTATAATACAGAAGTTCTGGTCCTATTCTATCACCCTATGTGTACGTCATGTATTCACAATTCCGTATTTATTTTTATATTTCATGTCAAACTTAGACAAATCGCTGTCCGCACATCTCAATGCGACTACTTTAATCAGCCATATTTCCAAAACCTAAGTTTTTACGGTAACTTGGGTGGTATAGTACTAAAGTTCTGGACCTATTCTATCATCCTATGTGTACGTCATGTTGGCACACCTCCGTATTCTTTTTATATTTCGTGTCAAACTTCGACAAATCTCTGTCCGCACATCTCAATGCGACTACTTTAATCAGCCATATTTCCAAAACCTAAGTTTTTACGGTAACTTTTGTGGTATAATACAGGAGTTCTGGTCCTATTCTATCACCCTACGTGTACGTAATGTTGGCACACCTCCGTATTTATTATTATATTTCATGTCATACTTAGACAAATCGTTGTCCGCACATCGCATAGCGACTAATTTAATCACCCATATTCCAAAACCTAAGTTTTTAAGGTAACTTGGGTGGTATAGTACTAAAGTTCTGGTCCTATTCTTTCATCCTACGTGTACGTCATGCTGACACACTGCCGTATTTATTTTATTTTTCATGTCATACTTTGACAAATCGCTGTCCGCACATCTCAATGCGACTACTTTAATCAGCCATATTTCCAAAACCTAAGTTTTTACGGTAACTTGGGTGGTATAATACAGAAGTTCTGGTCCTATTCTATCACCCTATGTGTACGTCATGTATCCACAATTCCGTATTTATTTTTATATTCATGTCAAACTTAGACAAATCGTTGTCCGCACATCGCATAGCGACAAATTTAATCACCCATATTTCCAAAACCTAAGTTTTTAAGGTAACTTGGGTAGTATAATACAGAAGTTCTGGTCCTATTCTATCACCCTATGTGTACGTCATGTATCCACAATTCCGTATTTATTTTTATATTTCATGTCAAACTTAGACAAATCGTTGTCCGCACATCGCATAGCGACTAATTTAATCACCCGTATTTCCAAAACCTAAGTTTTTAAGGTAACTTTGGTGGTATAGTACTAAAGTTCTGGACCTATTCTATCATCCTATGTGTACGTCATGTTGGCACACCTCCGTATTTTTTTTATATTTCGTGTCAAACTTCGACAAATCTCTGTTCGCACATCTCAATGCGACTACTTTAATCAGCCATATTTCCAAAACCTAAGTTTTTACGGTAACTTGGGTGGTATAGTACTAAAGTTCTGGACCTATTCTATCATCCTATGTGTACGTAATGTTGGCACACCTCCGTATTTATTATTATATTTCATGTCATACTTAGACAAATCGTTGTCCGCACATCGAATAGCGACTAATTTAATCACCCATATTTCCAAAACCTAAGTTTTACGGTAACTTGGGTGGTACAATACAGAAGTTCTGGTCCTATTCTATCACCCTACTTGTACGTAATGTTGGCACACCTCCGTATTTATTATTATATTTCATGTCATACTTAGACAAATCGTTGTCCGCACATCGCATAACGACTAATTTAATCACCCATATTTCCAAAACCTAAGTTTTTACGGTAACTTGGGTGGTATAATACAGAAGTTCTGGTCCTATTCTATCACCCTATGTGTACGTCATGTATCCACAATTCCGTATTTATTTTTATATTTCATGTCAAACTTAGACAAATCGCTGTCCGCACATCTCAATGCGACTACTTTAATCAGCCATATTTCCAAAACCTAAGTTTTTACGGTAACTTGGGTGGTATAGTACTAAAGTTCTGGACCTATTCTATCATCCTATGTGTACGTCATGTTGGCACACCTCCGTATTTTTTTTATATTTCGTGTCAAACTTCGACAAATCTCTGTCCGCACATCTCAATGCGACTACTTTAATCAGCCATATTTCCAAAACCTAAGTTTTTACAGTAACTTGGGTGGTATAATACAGAAGTTCTGGTCCTATTCTATCACCCTACGTGTACGTAATGTTGGCACACCTCCGTATTTATTATTATATTTCATATCATACTTAGACAAATCGTTGTCCGCACATCGCATAGCGACTAATTTAATCACCCATATTTCCAAAACCTAAGTTTTTAAGGTAACTTGGATGGTATAGTACTAAAGTTCTGGTCCTATTCCTTCATCCTACGTGTACGTAATGTTGGCACACCTCCGTATTTATTTTTATATTTCATGTCAAACTTAGACAAATCGTTGTCCGCACATCGCATAGCGACTAATTTAATCACCCATATTTCCAAAACCTAAGTTTTTACGGTAACTTGGGTGGTATAATACAGAAGTTCTGGTCCTATTCTATCACCCTATGTGTACGTCATGTATCCACAATTCCGTATTTATTTTTATATTTCATGTCAAACTTAGACAAATCGTTGTCCGCACATCGCTTAGCGACTAATTTAATCACCCATATTTCCAAAACCGAAGTTTTTAAGGTAACTTGGGTGGTATAATACTAAATTTCAGGACCTATTCTATCATCCTATGTGTACGTCATGTTGGCACACTTCCGTATTTATTTTATTTTTCATGTCATACTTTGAAAAATCGCTGTCCGCACATCTCAATGCGACTACTTTAATCAGCCATATTTCCAAAACCTAAGTTTTTACGGTAACTTAGGTAGTATAATACAGAAGTTCTGGTCCTATTCTATCACCCTACGTGTACGTAATGTTGGCACACCTCCGTATTTATTATTATATTTCATGTCATACTTAGACAAATCGTTGTCCGCACATCGCATAGCGACTACTTTAATCAGCCATATTTCCAAAACCTAAGTTTTTACGGTAACTTGGGTAGTATAATACAGAAGTTCTGGTCCTATTCTATCACCCTATGTGTACGTCATGTATCCACAATTCCGTATTTATTTTTATATTTCATGTCAAACTTAGACAAATCGCTGTCCGCACATCTCAATGCGACTACTTTAATCAGCCATATTTCCAAAACCTAAGTTTTTACGGTAACTTGGGTGGTATAGTACTAAAGTTCTGGACCTATTCTATCATCCTATGTGTACGTCATGTTGGCACACCTCCGTATTTTTTTTATATTTCTTGTCAAACTTCGACAAATCTCTGTCCGCACATCTCAATGCGACTACTTTAATCAGCCATATTTCCAAAACCTAAGTTTTTAAGGTAACTTGGGTAGTATAATACAGAAGTTCTGGTCCTATTCTATCACCCTATGTGTACGTCATGTATCCACAATTCCGTATTTATTTTTATATTTCATGTCAAACTTAGACAAATCGTTGTCCGCACATCGCATAGCGACTAATTTAATCACCCGTATTTCCAAAACCTAAGTTTTTAAGGTAACTTGGGTGGTATAGTACTAAAGTTCTGGACCTATTCTATCATCCTATGTGTACGTCATGTTGGCACACCTCCGTATTTTTTTTATATTTCTTGTCAAACTTCGACAAATCTCTGTCCGCACATCTCAATGCGACTACTTTAATCAGCCATATTTCCAAAACCTAAGTTTTTACGGTAACTTGGGTGGTATAGTACTAAAGTTCTGGACCTATTCTATCATCCTATGTGTACGTAAGTTGGCACACCTCCGTATTTATTATTATATTTCATGTCATACTTAGACAAATCGTTGTCCGCACATCGCATAGCGACTAATTTAATCACCCATATTTCCAAAACCTAAGTTTTTAAGGTAACTTGGATGGTATAGTACTAAAGTTCTGGTCCTATTCTTTCATCCTACGTGTACGTAATGTTGGCACACCTCCGTATTTATTTTTATATTTCATGTCAAACTTAGACAAATCGTTGTCCGCACATCGCATAGCGACTAATTTAATCACCCATATTTCCAAAACCTAAGTTTTTACGGTAACTTGGGTGGTATAATACAGAAGTTCTGGTCCTATTCTATCACCCTATGTGTACGTCATGTATCCACAATTCCGTATTTATTTTTATATTTCATGTCAAACTTAGACAAATCGTTGTCCGCACATCGCTTAGCGACTAATTTAATCACCCATATTTCCAAAACCTAAGTTTTTAAGGTAACTTGGGTGGTATAGTACTAAAGTTCTGGACCTATTCTATCATCCTATATGTACGTCATGTTGGCACACATCCGTATTTTTTTTATATTTCGTGTCAAACTTCGACAAATCTCTGTCCGCACATCTCAATGCGACTACTTTAATCAGCCATATTTCCAAAACCTAAGTTTTTACGGTAACTTGGGTGGTATAATACAGAAGTTCTGGTCCTATTCTATCACCCTACGTGTACGTAATGTTGGCACACCTCCGTATTTATTATTATATTTCATGTCATACTTAGACAAATCGTTGTCCGCACATCGCATAGCGACTAATTTAATCACCCATATTTCCAAAACCTAAGTTTTTAAAGTAACTTGGGTGGTATAGTACTAAAGTTCTGGTCCTATTCTTTCATCCTACGTGTACGTCATGCTGACACACTGCCGTATTTATTTTATTTTTCATGTCATACTTTGACAAATCGCTGTCCGCACATCTCAATGCGACTACTTTAATCAGCCATATTTCCAAAACCTAAGTTTTTACGGTAACTTGGGTGGTATAATACAGAAGTTCTGGTCCTATTCTATCACCCTATGTGTACGTCATGTATCCACAATTCCGTATTTATTTTTATATTTCATGTCAAACTTAGACAAATCGTTGTCCGCACATCGCATAGCGACTAATTTAATCACCCATATTTCCAAAACCTAAGTTTTTAAGGTAACTTGGGTGGTATAATACTAAATTTCAGGACCTATTCTATCATCCTATGTGTACGTCATGTTGGCACACTTCCGTATTTATTTTATTTTTCATGTCATACTTTGAAAAATCGCTGTCCGGCATCTCAATGCGACTACTTTAATCAGCCATATTTCCAAAACCTAAGTTATTACTTTAACTTAGGTGGTATAATACAGAAGTTCTGGTCCTATTCTATCACCCTACGTGTACGTAATGTTGGCACACCTCCGTATTTATTATTATATTTCATGTCATACTTAGACAAATCGTTGTCCGCACATCGCATAGCGACTAATTTAATCACCCATATTTCCAAAACCTAAGTTTTTACGGTAACTTGGGTGGTATAATACAGAAGTTCTGGTCCTATTCTATCACCCTATGTGTACGTCATGTATTCACAATTCCGTATTTATTTTTATATTTCATGTCAAACTTAGACAAATCGCTGTCCGCACATCTCAATGCGACTACTTTAATCAGCCATATTTCCAAAACCTAAGTTTTTACGGTAACTTGGGTGGTATAGTACTAAAGTTCTGGACCTATTCTATCATCCTATGTGTACGTCATGTTGGCACTACTCCGTATTTTTTTTATATTTCGTGTCAAACTTCGACAAATCTCTGTCTGCACATCTCAATGCGACTACTTTAATCAGCAATATTTCCAAAACCTAAGTTTTTACGGTAACTTGGGTGGTATAATACAGGAGTTCTGGTCCTATTCTATCACCCTACGTGTACGTAATGTTGGCACAACTCCGTATTTATTATTATATTTCATGTCATACTTAGACAAATCGTTGTCCGCACATCGCATAGCGACTAATTTAATCACCCATATTTCCAAAACCTAAGTTTTTAAGGTAACTTGGGTGGTATAGTACTAAAGTTCTGGTCCTATTCTTTCATCCTACGTGTACGTCATGCTGACACACTGCCGTATTTATTTTATTTTTCATGTCATACTTTGACAAATCGCTGTCCGCACATCTCAATGCGACTACTTTAATCAGTCATATTTCCAAAACCTAAGTTTTTACGGTAACTTGGGTGGTATAATACAGAAGTTCTGGTCCTATTCTATCATTCCATGTGTACGTCATGTATCCACAATTCCGTATTTATTTTTATATTTCATGTCAAACTTAGACAAATCGTTGTCCGCACATCGCATAGCGACTAATTTAATCACCCATATTTCCAAAACCTAAGTTTTTAAGGTAACTTGGGTAGTATAATACAGAAGTTCTGGTCCTATTCTATCACCCTATGTGTACGTCATGTATCCACAATTCCGTATTTATTTTTATATTTCATGTCAAACTTAGACAAATCGTTGTCCGCACATCGCATAGCGACTAATTTAATCACCCGTATTTCCAAAACCTAAGTTTTTAAGGTAACTTGGGTGGTATAGTACTAAAGTTCTGGACCTATTCTATCATCCTATGTGTACGTCATGTTGGCACACCTCCGTATTTTTTTTATATTTCGTATCAAACTTCGACAAATCGTTGTCCGCACATCGCTTAGCGACTAATTTAATCACCCATATTTCCAAAACCTAAGTTTTTAAGGTAACTTGGGTGGTATAATACTAAATTTCAGGACCTATTCTATCATCCTATGTGTACGTCATGTTGGCACACTTCCGTATTTATTTTATTTTTCATGTCATACTTTGACAAATCGCTGTCCGCACATCTCAATGCGACTATTTTAATCAGCCATATTTCCAAAACCTAAGTTTTACGGTAACTTGGGTCGTATAATACAGAAGTTCTGGTCCTATTCTATCACCCTACGTGTACGTAATGTTGGCACACCTCCGTATTTATTATTATATTTCATGTCATACTTAAACAAATCGTTGTCCGCACATCGCATAACGACTAATTTAATCACCCATATTTCCAAAACCTATGTTTTTACGGTAACTTGGGTGGTATAATACAGAAGTTCTGGTCCTATTCTATCACCCTATGTGTACGTCATGTATCCACAATTCCGTATTTATTTTTATATTTCATGTCAAACTTAGACAAATCGCTGTCCGCACATCTCAATGCGACTACTTTAATCAGCCATATTTCCAAAACCTAGGTTTTTACGGTAACTTGGGTGGTATAGTACTAAAGTTCTGGACCTATTCTATCATCCTATGTGTACGTCATGTTGGCACACCTCCGTATTTTTTTTATATTTCGTGTCAAACTTCGACAAATCTCTGTCCGCACATCTCAATGCGACTACTTTAATCAGCCATATTTCCAAAACCTAAGTTTTTACGGTAACTTGGGTGGTATAATACAGACGTTCTGGTCCTATTCTATCACCCTACGTGTACGTAATGTTGGCACACCTCCGTATTTATTATTATATTTCATGTCATACTTAGACAAATCGTTGTCCGCACATCGCATAGCGACTAATTTAATCACCCATATTTCCAAAACCTAAGTTTTTAAGGTAACTTGGGTGGTATAGTACTAAAGTTCTGGTCCTATTCTTTCATCCTACGTGTACGTCATGCTGGCACACTGCCGTATTTATTTTATTTTTCATGTCATACTTTGACAAATCGCTGTCCGCACATCTCAATGCGACTACTTTAATCAGCCATATTTCCAAAACCTAAGTTTTTACGGTAACTTGGGTGGTATAATACAGAAGTTCTGGTCCTATTCTATCACCCTATGTGTACGTCATGTATCCACAATTCCGTATTTATTTTTATATTTCATGTCAAACTTAGACAAATCGTTGTCCGCACATCGCATAGCGACTAATTTAATCTCCCATATTTCCAAAACCTAAGTTTTTAAGGTAACTTGGGTGGTATAATACTAAATTTCAGGACCTATTCTATCATCCTATGTGTACGTCATGTTGGCACACCTCCGTATTTATTTTATTTTTCATGTCATACTTTGAAAAATCGCTGTCCGCACATCTCAATGCGACTACTTTAATCAGCCATATTTCCAAAACCTAAATTTTACGGTAACTTAGGTGGTATAATACAGAAGTTCTGGTCCTATTCTATCACCCTACGTGTACGTAATGTTGGCACACCTCCGTATTTATTATTATATTTCATGTCATACTTAGACAAATCGTTGTCCGCACATCGCATAGCGACTAATTTAATCACCCATACATCCAAAACCTAAGATTTTAAGGTAACTTGGGTGGTATAGTACAGAAGTTCTGGTCCTATTCTATCACCCAATGTGTACGTCATGTATCCACAATTCCGTATTTATTTTTATATTTCATGTCAAACTTAGACAAATCGTTGTCCGCACATCGCATAGCGACTAATTTAATCACCCATATTTCCAAAACCTAAGTTTTTACGGTAACTTGGGTGGTATAGTACTAAAGTTTTGGACCTATTCTATCATCCTATGTGTACGTCATGTTGGCACACCTCCGTATTTTTTTATATCTCATGTCAAACTTAGACAAATCGCTGTCCGCACATCTCAATGCGACTACTTTAATCAGCCATGTTTCCAAAACCTAAGTTTTTACGGTAACTTGGGTGGTATAGTACTAAAGTTCTGGACCTATTCTATCATCTTATGTGTACGTCATGTTGGCACACCTCCGTATTTTTTTTATATTTCGTGTCAAACTTCGACAAATCTCTGTCCGCACATCTCAATGCGACTACTTTAATCAGCCATATTTCCAAAACCTAAGTTTTTACGGTAACTTGGTCGGTATAATACAGAAGTTCTGGTCCTATTCTATCACCCTACGTGTACGTAATGTTGGCACACCTCCGTATTTATTATTATATTTCATGTCATACTTAGACAAATCGTTGTCCGCACATCGCATAGCGACTAATTTAATCACCCATATTTCCAAAACCTAAGTTTTTACGGTAACTTGGGTGGTATAATACAGAAGTTCTGGTCCTATTCTATCACCCTATATGTACGTAATGTTGGCACACCTCCGTATTTATTATTATATTTCATGTCATACTTATACAAATCGTTGTCCGCACATCGCATAGCGACTAATTTAATCACCCATATATCCAAAACCTAAGATTTTAAGGTAACTTGGGTGGTATAGTACAGAAGTTCTGGTCCTATTCTATCACCCTATGTGTACGTCATGTATCCACAATTCCGTATTTATTTTTATATTTCATGTCAAACTTAGACAAATCGTTGTCCGCACATCGCATAGCGACTAATTTAATCACCCATATTTCCAAAACCTAAGTTTTTAAGGTAACTTGGGTGGTATAGTACTAAAGTTCTGGTCCTATTCTTTCATCCTACGTGTACGTCATGCTGACACACTGCCGTATTTATTTTATTTTTCATGTAATACTTTGACAAATCGCTGTCCGCACATCTCAATGCGACTACTTTAATCAGCCATATTTCCAAAACCTAAGTTTTTACGGTAACTTGGGTGGTATAATACAGAAGTTCTGGTCCTATTCTATCACCCTATGTGTACGTCATGTATCCATAATTCCGTATTTATTTTTATATTTCATGTCAAACTTAGACAAATCGTTGTCCGCACATCGCATAGCGACTAATTTAATCACCCATACTTCCAAAACCTAAGTTTTTAAGGTAACTCTGGTGGTATAATACTAAATTTCAGGACCTATTCTATCATCCTATGTGTACGTCATGTTGGCACACTTCCGTATTTATTTTATTTTTCATGTCATTCTTTGACAAATCGCTGTCCGCACATCTCAATGTGACTACTTTAATCAGCAATATTTCCAAAACCTAAGTTTTTACGGTAACTTGGGTGGTATAATACAGAAGTTCTGGTCCTATTCTATCACCCTATGTGTACGTCATGTATCCACAATTCCGTATTTATTTTTATATTTCATGTCAAACTTAGACAAATCGTTGTCGGCACATCGCATAGCGACTAATTTAATCACCCATATTTCCAAAACCTAAGTTTTTAAGGTAACTTGGGTGGTATAGTACTAAAGTTCTGGTCCTATTCTTTCATCCTACGTGTACGTCATGCTGACACACTGCCGTATTTATTTTATTTTTCATGTCATACTTTGACAAATCGCTGTCCGCACATCTCAATGCGACTACTTTAATCAGCCATATTTCCAAAACCTAAGTTTTTACGGTAACTTGAGTGGTATAATACAGAAGTTCTGGTCCTATTCTATCACCCTATGTGTACGTCATGTATCCACAATTCCGTATTTATTTTTATATTTCATGTCAAACTTAGACAAATCGTTGTCCGCACATCGCATAGCGACTAATTTAATCACCCATATTTCCAAAACCTAAGTTTTTAAGGTAACTTGGGTGGTATAATACAGAAGTTCTGGTCCTATTCTATCACCCTATGTGTACGTCATGTATCCACAATTCCGTATTTATTTTTATATTTCATGTCAAACTTACCCAAATCGTTGTCCGCACATCGCATAGCGACTAATTTAATCACCCGTATTTCCAAAACCTAAGTTTTTAAGGTAACTTGGGTGGTATAGTACTAAAGTTCTGGACCTATTCTATCATCCTATGTGTACGTCATGTTGGCACACCTCCGTATTTTTTTTATATTTCGTGTCAAACTTCGACAAATCTCTGTCCGCACATCTCAATGCGACTACTTTAATCAGCCATATTTCCAAAACCTAAGTTTTTACGGTAACTTGGGTGGTATAGTACTAAAGTTCTGGTCCTATTCTATCACCCTACGTGTACGTAATGTTGGCACACCTCCGTATTTATTATTATATTTCATGTCATACTTAGACAAATCGTTGTCCGCACATCGCATAGCGACTAATTTAATCACCCATATTTCCAAAACCTAAGTTTTTAAGGTAACTTGGGTGGTATAATACTAAATTTCAGGACCTATTCTATCATCCTATGTGTACGTCATGTTGGCACACTTCCGTATTTATTTTATTTTTCATGTCATACTTTGACAAATCGCTGTCCGCACATCTCAATGCGACTACTTTAATCAGCCATGTTTCCAAATCCTAAGTTTTTACGGTAACTTAGGTGGTATAATACAGACGTTCTGGTCCTATTCTATCACCCTACGTGTACGTAATGTTGGCACACCTCCGTATTTATTATTATATTTCATGTCATACTTAGACAAATCGTTGTCCGCACATCGCATAGCGACTAATTTAATCACCCATATTTCCAAAACCTAAGTTTTTACGGTAACTTGGATGGTATAATACAGAAGTTCTGGTCCTATTCTATCACCCTATATGTAAGTAATGTTGGCACACCTCCGTATTTATTATTATATTTTATGTCATACTTAGACAAATCGTTGTCCGCACATCGCATAGCGACTAATTTAATCACCCATATATCCAAAACCTAAGATTTTAAGGTAACTTGGGTGGTATAGTACAGAAGTTCTGGTCCTATTCTATCACCCTATGTGTACGTCATGTATTCACAATTCCGTATTTATTTTTATATTTCATGTCAAACTTAGACAAATCGTTGTCCGCACATCGCATAGCGACTAATTTAATCACCCATATTTCCAAAACCTAAGTTTTTACGGTAACTTGGGTGGTATAGTACTTAAGTTCTGGACCTTTTCTATCATCCTATGTGTACGACATGTTGGCACACCTCCGTATTTTTTTATATTTCATGTCATACTTAGACAAATCGTTGTCCGCACATCTCAATGCGACTACTTTAATCAGCCATATTTCCAAAACCTAAGTTTTTACGGTAACTTGGGTGGTATAATACAGAAGTTCTGGTCCTATTCTATCACCCTACGTGTACGTAATGTTGGCACACCTCCGTATTTATTATTATATTTCATGTCATACTTAGACAAATCGTTGTCCGCACATCGCATAGCGACTAATTTAATCACCCATACATCCAAAACCTAAGATTTTAAGGTAACTTGGGTGGTATAGTACAGAAGTTCTGGTCCTATTCTATCACCCAATGTGTACGTCATGTATCCACAATTCCGTATTTATTTTTATATTTCATGTCAAACTTAGACAAATCGTTGTCCGCACATCGCATAGCGACTAATTTAATCACCCATATTTCCAAAACCTAAGTTTTTACGGTAACTTGGGTGGTATAGTACTAAAGTTTTGGACCTATTCTATCATCCTATGTGTACGTCATGTTGGCACAGCTCCGTATTTTTTTATATCTCATGTCAAACTTAGACAAATCGCTGTCCGCACATCTCAATGCGACTACTTTAATCAGCCATATTTCCAAAACCTAAGTTTTTACGGTAACTTGGGTGGTATAGTACTAAAGTTCTGGACCTATTCTATCATCCTATGTGTACGTCATGTTGGCACACCTCCGTATTTTTTTTATATTTCGTGTCAAACTTCGACAAATCTCTGTCCGCACATCTCAATGCGAATACTTTAATCAGCCATATTTCCAAAACCTAAGTTTTTACGGTAACTTGGGTGGTATAATACAGAAGTTCTGGTCCTATTCTATCACCCTACGTGTACGTAATGTTGGCACACCTCCGTATTTATTATTATATTTCATGTCATACTTAGACAAATCGTTGTCCGCACATCGCATAGCGACTAATTTAATCACCCATATTTCCAAAACCTAAGTTTTTACGGTAACTTGGGTGGTATAATACAGAAGTTCTGGTCCTATTCTATCACCCTATATGTACGTAATGTTGGCACACCTCCGTATTTATTATTATATTTCATGTCATACTTAGACAAATCGTTGTCCGCACATCGCATTGCGACTAATTTAATCACCCATATATCCAAAACCTAAGATTTTAAGGTAACTTGGGTGGTATAGTACAGAAGTTCTGGTCCTATTCTATCACCCTATGTGTACGTCATGTATCCACAATTCCGTATTTATTTTTATATTTCATGTCAAACTTACCCAAATCGTTGTCCGCACATCGCATAGCGACTAATTTAATCACCCGTATTTCCAAAACCTAAGTTTTTAAGGTAACTTGGGTGGTATAGTACTAAAGTTCTGGACCTATTCTATCATCCTATGTGTACGTCATGTTGGCACACCTCCGTATTTTTTTATATTTCGTGTCAAACTTCGACAAATCTCTGTCCGCACATCTCAATGCGACTACTTTAATCAGCCATATTTCCAAAACCTAAGTTTTTACGGTAACTTGGGTGGTATAGTACTAAAGTTCTGGTCCTATTCTATCACCCTACGTGTACGTAATGTTGGCACACCTCCGTATTTATTATTATATTTCATGTCATACTTAGACAAATCGTTGTCCGCACATCGCATAGCGACTAATTTAATCACCCATATTTCCAAAACCTAAGTTTTTAAGGTAACTTGGGTGGTATAATACTAAATTTCAGGACCTATTCTAGCATCCTATGTGTACGTCATGTTGGCACACTTCCGTATTTATTTTATTTTTCATGTCATACTTTGACAAATCGCTGTCCGCACATCTCAATGCGACTACTTTAATCAGCCATATTTCCAAATCCTAAGTTTTTACGGTAACTTAGGTGGTATAATACAGAAGTTCTGGTCCTATTCTATCACCCTACGTGTACGTAATGTTGGCACACCTCCGTATTTATTATTATATTTCATGTCATACTTAGACAAATCGTTGTCCGCACATCGCATAGCGACTAATTTAATCACCCATATTTCCAAAACCTAAGTTTTTACGGCAACTTGGATGGTATAATACAGAAGTTCTGGTCCTATTCTATCACCCTATATGTAAGTAATGTTGGCACACCTCCGTATTTATTATTATATTTCATGTCATACTTAGACAAATCGTTGTCCGCACATCGCATAGCGACTAATTTAATCACCCATATATCCAAAACCTAAGATTTTAAGGTAACTTGGGTGGTATGGTACAGAAGTTCTGGTCCTATTCTATCACCCTATGTGTACGTCATGTATTCACAATTCCGTATTTATTTTTATATTTCATGTCAAACTTAGACAAATCGTTGTCCGCACATCGCATAGCGACTAATTTAATCACCCATATTTCCAAAACCTAAGTTTTTACGGTAACTTGGGTGGTATAGTACTTAAGTTCTGGACCTTTTCTATCATCCTATGTGTACGTCATGTTGGCACACCTCCGTATTTTTTTATATTTCATGTCATACTTAGACAAATCGTTGTCCGCACATCTCAATGCGACTACTTTAATCAGCCATATTTCCAAAACCTAAGTTTTTACGGTAACTTGGGTGGTATAATACAGAAGTTCTGGTCCTATTCTATCACCCTACGTGTACGTAATGTTGGCACACCTCCGTATTTATTATTATATTTCATGTCATACTTAGACAAATCGTTGTCCGCACATCGCATAGCGACTAATTTAATCACCCATACATCCAAAACCTAAGATTTTAAGGTAACTTGGGTGGTATAGTACAGAAGTTCTGGTCCTATTCTATCACCCAATGTGTACGTCATGTATCCACAATTCCGTATTTATTTTTATATTTCATGTCAAACTTAGACAAATCGTTGTCCGCACATCGCATAGCGACTAATTTAATCACCCATATTTCCAAAACCTAAGTTTTTACGGTAACTTGGGTGGTATAGTACTAAAGTTTTGGACCTATTCTATCATCCTATGTGTACGTCATGTTGGCACAGCTCCGTATTTTTTTATATCTCATGTCAAACTTAGACAAATCGCTGTCCGCACATCTCAATGCGACTACTTTAATCAGCCATATTTCCAAAACCTAAGTTTTTACGGTAACTTGGGTGGTATAGTACTAAAGTTCTGGACCTATTCTATCATCCTATGTGTACGTCATGTTGGCACACCTCCGTATTTTTTTTATATTTCGTGTCAAACTTCGACAAATCTCTGTCCGCACATCTCAATGCGACTACTTTAATCAGCCATATTTCCAAAACCTAAGTTTTTACGGTAACTTGGGTGGTATAATACAGAAGTTCTGGTCCTATTCTATCACCCTACGTGTACGTAATGTTGGCACACCTCCGTATTTATTATTATATTTCATGTCATACTTAGACAAATCGTTGTCCGCACATCGCATAGCGACTAATTTAATCACCCATATTTCCAAAACCTAAGTTTTTACGGTAACTTGGGTGGTATAATACAGAAGTTCTGGTCCTATTCTATCACCCTATATGTACGTAATGTTGGCACACCTCCGTATTTAATGTTATATTTCATGTCATACTTAGACAAATCGTTGTCCGCACATCGCATAGCGACTAATTTAATCACCCATATATCCAAAACCTAAGATTTTAAGGTAACTTGGGTGGTATAGTACAGAAGTTCTGGTCCTATTCTATCACCCTATGTGTACGTCATGTATCCACAATTCCGTATTTATTTTTATATTTCATGTCATACTTAGACAAATCGTTGTCCGCACATCGCATAGCGACTAATTTAATCACCCATATTTCCAAAACCTAAGTTTTTACGGTAACTTGGGTGGTATAGTACTTAAGTTCTGGACCTATTCTATCATCCTATGTGTACGTCATGTTGGCACACCTCCGTATTTTTTTTATATTTCGTGTCAAACTTCGACAAATCTCTGTCCGCACATCTCAATGCGACTACTTTAATCAGCCATATTTCCAAAACCTAAATTTTTACGGTAACTTGGGTGGTATAATACAGAAGTTCTGGTCCTATTCTATCACCCTACGTGTACGTAATGTTGGCACACCTCCGTATTTATTATTATATTTCATGTCATACTTTGACAAATCGTTGTCCGCACATCGCATAGCGACTAATTTAATCACCCATATTTCCAAAACCTAAGTTTTTAAGGTAACTTGGGTGGTATAGTACTAAAGTTCTGGTCCTATTCTTTCATCCTACGTGTACGTCATGCTGACACACTGCCGTATTTATTTTATTTTTCATGTAATACTTTGACAAATCGCTGTCCGCACATCTCAATGCGACTACTTTAATCAGCCATATTTCCAAAACCTAAGTTTTTACGGTAACTTGGGTGGTATAATACAGAAGTTCTGGTCCTATTCTATCACCCTATGTGTACGTCATGTATCCATAATTCCGTATTTATTTTTATATTTCATGTCAAACTTAGACAAATCGTTGTCCGCACATCGCATAGCGACTAATTTAATCACCCATACTTCCAAAACCTAAGTTTTTAAGGTAACTCTGGTGGTATAATACTAAATTTCAGGACCTATTCTATCATCCTATGTGTACGTCATGTTGGCACACTTCCGTATTTATTTTATTTTTCATGTCATTCTTTGACAAATCGCTGTCCGCACATCTCAATGTGACTACTTTAATCAGCAATATTTCCAAAACCTAAGTTTTTACGGTAACTTGGGTGGTATAATACAGAAGTTCTGGTCCTATTCTATCACCCTATGTGTACGTCATGTATCCACAATTCCGTATTTATTTTTATATTTCATGTCAAACTCAGACAAATCGTTGTCGGCACATCGCATAGCGACTAATTTAATCACCCATATTTCCAAAACCTAAGTTTTTAAGGTAACTTGGGTGGTATAGTACTAAAGTTCTGGTCCTATTCTTTCATCCTACGTGTACGTCATGCTGACACACTGCCGTAATTATTTTATTTTTCATGTCATACTTTGACAAATCGCTGTCCGCACATCTCAATGCGACTACTTTAATCAGCCATATTTCCAAAACCTAAGTTTTTACGGTAACTTGAGTGGTATAATACAGAAGTTCTGGTCCTATTCTATCACCCTATGTGTACGTCATGTATCCACAATTCCGTATTTATTTTTATATTTCATGTCAAACTTAGACAAATCGTTGTCCGCACATCGCATAGCGACTAATTTAATCACCCATATTTCCAAAACCTAAGTTTTTAAGGTAACTTGGGTGGTATAATACAGAAGTTCTGGTCCTATTCTATCACCCTATGTGTACGTCATGTATCCACAATTCCGTATTTATTTTTATATTTCATGTCAAAATTACCCAAATCGTTGTCCGCACATCGCATAGCGACTAATTTAATCACCCGTATTTCCAAAACCTAAGTTTTTAAGGTAACTTGGGTGGTATAGTACTAAAGTTCTGGACCTATTCTATCATCCTATGTGTACGTCATGTTGGCACACCTCCGTATTTTTTTTATATTTCGTGTCAAACTTCGACAAATCTCTGTCCGCACATCTCAATGCGACTACTTTAATCAGCCATATTTCCAAAACCTAAGTTTTTACGGTAACTTGGGTGGTATAGTACTAAAGTTCTGGACCTATTCTATCATCCTATGTGTACGTAATGTTGGCACACCTCCGTATTTATTATTATATTTCATGTCATACTTAGACAAATCGTTGTCCGCACATCGCATAGCGACTAATTTAAGCACCCGTATTTCCAAAACCTAAGTTTTTAAGGTAACTTGGGTGGTATAGTACTAAAGTTCTGGACCTATTCTATCATCCTATGTGTACGTCATGTTGGCACACCTCCGAATTTTTTTATATTTCGTGTCAAACTTCGACAAATCTCTGTCCGCACATCTCAATGCGACTACTTTAATCAGCCATATTTCCAAAACCTAAGTTTTTACGGTAACTTGGGTGGTATAGTACTAAAGTTCTGGACCTATTCTATCATCCTATGTTTACGTAATGTTGGCACACCTCCGTATTTATTATTATATTTCATGTCATACTTAGACAAATCGTTGTCCGCACATCGCATAGCGACTAATTTAATTACCCATATTTCCAAAACCTAAGTTTTTAAGGTAACTTGGGTGGTATAGTACTAAAGTTCTGGTCCTATTCTTTCATCCTACGTGTACGTAATGTTGGCACACCTCCGTATTTATTTTTATATTTCATGTCAAACTTAGACAAATCGTTGTCCGCACATCGCATAGCGACTAATTTAATCACCCATATTTCCAAAACCTAAGTTTTTAAGGTAACTTGGGTGGTATAATACTAAATTTCAGGACCTATTCTATCATCCTATGTGTACGTCATGTTGGCACACTTCCGTATTTATTTTATTTTTCATGTCATACTTTGACAAATCGCTGTCCGCACATCTCAATGCGACTACTTTAATCAGCCATATTTCCAAAACCTAAGTTTTACGGTAACTTGGGTGGTATAATACAGAAGTTCTGGTCCTATTCTATCACCCTACGTGTACCTAATGTTGGCACACCTCCGTATTTATTATTATATTTCATGTCATACTTAGACAAATCGTTGTCCGCACATCGCATAGCGACTAATTTAATCACCCATATTTCCAAAACCTAAGTTTTTACGGTAACTTGGGTGGTATAATACAGAGGTTCTGGTCCTATTCTATCACCCTATGTGTACGTCATGTATCCACAATTCCGTATTTATTTTTATATTTCATGTCAAACTTAGACAAATCGCTGTCCGCACATCTCAATGCGACTACTTTAATCAGCCATATTTCCAAAACCTAAGTTTTTAAGGTAACTCTGGTGGTATAATACTAAATTTCAGGACCTATTCTATCATCCTATGTGTACGTCATGTTGGCACACTTCCGTATTTATTTTATTTTTCATGTCATTCTTTGACAAATCGCTGTCCGCACATCTCAATGTGACTACTTTAATCAGCAATATTTCCAAAACCTAAGTTTTTACGGTAACTTGGGTGGTATAATACAGAAGTTCTGGTCCTATTCTATCACCCTATGTGTACGTCATGTATCCACAATTCCGTATTTATTTTTATATTTCATGTCAAACTTAGACAAATCGTTGTCGGCACATCGCATAGCGACTAATTTAATCACCCATATTTCCAAACCTAAGTTTTTAAGGTAACTTGGGTGGTATAGTACTAAAGTTCTGGTCCTATTCTTTCATCCTACGTGTACGTCATGCTGACACACTGCCGTATTTATTTTATTTTTCATGTCATACTTTGACAAATCGCTGTCCGCACATCTCAATGCGACTACTTTAATCAGCCATATTTCCAAAACCTAAGTTTTTACGGTAACTTGAGTGGTATAATACAGAAGTTCTGGTCCTATTCTATCACCCTATGTGTACGTCATGTATCCACAATTCCGTATTTATTTTTATATTTCATGTCAAACTTAGACAAATCGTTGTCCGCACATCGCATAGCGACTAATTTAATCACCCATATTTCCAAAACCTAAGTTTTTAAGGTAACTTGGGTGGTATAGTACTAAAGTTCTGGACCTATTCTATCATCCTATGTGTACGTCATGTTGGCACACCTCCGTATTTTTTTTATATTTCGTGTCAAACTTCGACAAATCTCTGTCCGCACATCTCAATGCGACTACTTTAATCAGCCATATTTCCAAAACCTAAGTTTTTACGGTAACTTGGGTGGTATAGTACTAAAGTTCTGGACCTATTCTATCATCCTATGTGTACGTAATGTTGGCACACCTCCGTATTTATTATTATATTTCATGTCATACTTAGACAAATCGTTGTCCGCACATCGCATAGCGACTAATTTAAGCACCCGTATTTCCAAAACCTAAGTTTTTAAGGTAACTTGGGTGGTATAGTACTAAAGTTCTGGACCTATTCTATCATCCTATGTGTACGTCATGTTGGCACACCTCCGAATTTTTTTATATTTCGTGTCAAACTTCGACAAATCTCTGTCCGCACATCTCAATGCGACTACTTTAATCAGCCATATTTCCAAAACCTAAGTTTTTACGGTAACTTGGGTGGTATAGTACTAAAGTTCTGGACCTATTCTATCATCCTATGTGTACGTAATGTTGGCACACCTCCGTATTTATTATTATATTTCATGTCATACTTAGACAAATCGTTGTCCGCACATCGCATAGCGACTAATTTAATTACCCATATTTCCAAAACCTAAGTTTTTAAGGTAACTTGGGTGGTATAGTACTAAAGTTCTGGTCCTATTCTTTCATCCTACGTGTACGTAATGTTGGCACACCTCCGTATTTATTTTTATATTTCATGTCAAACTTAGACAAATCGTTGTCCGCACATCGCATAGCGACTAATTTAATCACCAATATTTCCAAAACCTAAGTTTTTACGGTAACTTGGGTGGTATAATACAGAAGTTCTGGTCCTATTCTATCACCCTATGTGTACGTCATGTATCCACAATTCCGTATTTATTTTTATATTTCATGTCAAACTTAGACAAATCGTTGTCCGCACATCGCATAGTGACTAATTTAATCACCCATATTTCCAAAACCTAAGTTTTTAAGGTAACTTGGGTGGTATAATACTAAATTTCAGGACCTATTCTATCATCCTATGTGTACGTCATGTTGGCACACTTCCGTATTTATTTTATTTTTCATGTCATACTTTGACAAATCGCTGTCCGCACATCTCAATGCGACTACTTTAATCAGCCATATTTCCAAAACCTAAGTTTTACGGTAACTTGGGTGGTATAATACAGAAGTTCTGGTCCTATTCTATCACCCTACGTGTACCTAATGTTGGCACACCTCCGTATTTATTATTATATTTCATGTCATACTTAGACAAATCGTTGTCCGCACATCGCATAGCGACTAATTTAATCACCCATATTTCCAAAACCTAAGTTTTTACGGTAACTTGGGTGGTATAATACAGAGGTTCTGGTCCTATTCTATCACCCTATGTGTACGTCATGTATCCACAATTCCGTATTTATTTTTATATTTCATGTCAAACTTAGACAAATCGCTGTCCGCACATCTCAATGCGACTACTTTAATCAGCCATATTTCCAAAACCTAAGTTTTTACGGTAACTTGGGTGGTATAGTACTAAAGTTCTGGACCTATTCTATCATCCTATGTGTACGTCATGTTGGCACACCTCCGTATTTTTTTTATATTTCGCGTCAAACTTCGACAAATCTCTGTCCGCACATCTCAATGCGACTACTTTAATCAGCCATATTTCCAAAACCTAAGTTTTTACGGTAACTTGGGTGGTATAATACAGAAGTTCTGGTCCTATTCTATCACCCTACGTGTACGTAATGTTGGCACACCTCCGTATTTATTATTATATTTCATGTCATACTTAGACAAATCGTTGTCCGCACATCGCATAGCGACTAATTTAATCACCCATATTTCCAAAACCTAAGTTTTTAAGGTAACTTGGGTGGTATAGTACTAAAGTTATGGTCCTATTCCTTCATCCTACGTGTACGTCATGCTGACACACTGCCGTATTTATTTTATTTTTCATGTCATACTTTGACAAATCGCTGTCCGCACATCTCAATGCGACTACTTTAATCAGCCATATTTCCAAAACCTAAGTTTTTACGGTAACTTGGGTGGTATAATACAGAAGTTCTGGTCCTATTCTATCACCCTATGTGTACGTCCTGTATCCACAATTCCGTATTTATTTTTATATTTCATGTCAAATTTAGACAAATCGTTGTCCGCACATCGCATAGCGACTAATTTAATCACCCATATTTCCAAAACCTAAGTTTTTAAGGTAACTTGGGTGGTATAATCCTAAAGTTCAGGACCTATTCTATCATCCTATGTGTACGTCATGTTGGCACACTTCCGTATTTATTTTATTTTTCATGTCATACTTTGACAAATCGCTGTCCGCACATCTCAATGCGACTACTTTAATCAGCCATATTTCCAAAACCTAAGTTTTTACGGTAACTTAGGTGGTATAATACAGAAGTTATGGTCCTATTCTATCACCCTACGTGTACGTAATGTTGGCACACCTCCGTATTTATTATTATATTTCATGTCATACTTAGACAAATCGTTGTCCGCACATCGCATAGCGACTAATTTAATCACCCATATTTCCAAAACCTAAGTTTTTACGGTAACTAGGGTGGTATAATACAGAAGTTCTGGTCCTATTCTATCACCCTATGTATAAGTCATGTATCCACAATTCCGTATTTATTTTTATATTTCATGTCAAACTTAGACAAATCGCTGTCCGCACATCTCAATGCGACTACTTTAATCAGCCATATTTCCAAAACCTAAGTTTTTTAGGTAACTTGGGTGGTATAGTACTAAAGTTCTGGACCTATTCTATCATCCTATGTGTACGTCATGTTGGCACACCTCTGTATTTTTTTTATATTTCGTGTCAAACTTCGACAAATCTCTGTCCGCACATCTCAATGCGACTACTTTAATCAGCCATATTTCCAAAACCTAAGTTTTTACGGTAACTTGGGTGGTATAATACAGAAGTTCTGGTCCTATTCTATCACCCTATATGTACGTAATGTTGGCACACTTCCGTATTTATTATTATATTTCATGTCATACTTAGACAAATCGATGTCCGCACATCGCATAGCGACTAATTTAATCACCCATATTTCCAAAACCTAAGTTTTTAAGGTAACTTGGGTGGTATAGTACTAAAGTTCTGGTCCTATTCTTTCATCCTACGTGTACGTCATGCTGACACACTGCCGTATTTATTTTATATTTTATGTCAAACTTAGGTGGATCGCTGTCCACACATCCAAAGCAACTATTTTAATCACCCGTATTTCCAAAACCTAAGTTTTGACGGTAACCTGAGTGGTATAATAATATCGTTCTAATCGTATTCTATCACCCAATGTGTACGTCATGTATCCAAAATTCCGTATTTATTTTTATATTTCATGTCAAACTTAGACAAATCGGTGTCCGCACATCGCATAGCGACTAATTTAATCACTCATATTTCCAAAACCTAAATTTTTACGGTAACTTGGGTGGTATAATACAGAAGTTCTGGTCCTATTCTATCACCCTATGTGTACGTCATGTATCCATAATTCCGTATTTATTTTTATATTTCATGTCAAACTTAGACAAATCGTTGTCCGCACATCGCATAGCGTCTAATTTAATCACCCATATTTCCAAAACCTAAGTTTTTAAGGTAACTTGGGTGGTATAATACTAAATTTCAGGACCTATTCTATTATCCTATGTGTACGTCATGTTGGCACACTTCCGTATTTATTTTATTTTTCATGTCATACTTTGACAAATCGCTGTCCGCACATCTCAATGCGACTACTTTAATCAGCCATATTTCCAAAACCTAAGTTTTTACGGTAACTTGGGTGGTATAATACAGAAGTTCTGGTCCTATTCTATCATCCTCTGTGTACGTCATGTTGGCACACTTCCGTATTTATTTTTATATTTCATGTCAAACTTAGACAAATCGTTGTCCGCACATCGCATAGCGAAATACGGATGATTAAAATAGTCGCTTTGGATGTGTATTATACCACCCAAGTTACCGTAAAAACTTAGGTTTTGGAAATATGGCTGATTAAAGTAGTCGCATTAAGATGTGCGGACAGAGATTTGTCGAAGTTTGACACGAAATATAAAAAAAATACGGAGGTGTGCCAACATGACGTACACATAGGATGATAGAATAGGTCCAGAACTTTAGTACTATACCACCCAAGTTACCGTAAAAACTTTGGTTTTGGAAATATGGCTGATTAAAGTAGTCGCATTGAGATGTGCGGACAGCGATTTGTCAAAGTATGACATGAAAAATAAAATAAATACGGAAGTGTGCCAACATGACGTACACATAGGATGATAGAATAGGTCCTGAAATTTAGTATTAAACCACCCAAGTTACCTTAAAAACTTAGGTTTTGGAAATATGGGTGATTAAATTAGTCGCTATGCGATGTGCGGACAACGATTTGTCGAAGTTTGACATGAAATATAATAATAAATACGGAGGTGTGCCAACATTACGTACACGGAGGGTGATAAAATAGGACCAGAACTTCTGTATTATACCACCCAAGTTACCGTAAAAACTTAGGTTTTGGAAATATGGCTGATTAAAGTAGTCGCATTGAGATGTGCGGACAGCGATTTGTCTAAGTTTGACATGAAATATAAAAATAAATACGGAATTGTGGATACATGACGTACACATAGGGTGATAGAATAGGACCAGAACTTCTGTATTATACCACCCAAGTTACCGTAAAAACTTAGGTTTTGGAAATACGGGTGATTAAAATAGTCGCTTTGGATGTGTGGACAACGATTTGTCGAAGTTTGACACGAAATATAAAAAAAATACGGAGGTGTGCCAACATGACGTACACATAGGATGATAGAATAGGTCCAGAACTTTAGTACTATACAACCCAAGTTACCGTAAAAACTTAGGTTTTGGAAATATGGGTGATTAAATTAGTCGCTATGCGATGTGCGGACAACGATTTGTCTAAGTTTGACATGAAATATAAAAATAAATACGGAATTGTGGATACATGACGTAAACATAGGGTGATAGAATAGGACAAGAACTTCTGTATTATACCACCCAAGTTACCGTAAAAACTTAGGTTTTGGAAATATGGGTGATTAAATTAGTCGCTATGCGATGTGCGTACAACGATTTGTCTAAGTTTGACATGAAATATAAAAATAAATACGGAATTTTGGATACATGACGTACACATTGGGTGATAGAATAGGATTAGAACTATATTATTATACCACTCAGGTTACCGTCAAAACTTAAGTTTTGGAAATACGGGTGACTAAAATAGTCGCATTGAGATGTGCGGACAGCGATTTGTCTAAGTTTGACATAAAATATAAAATAAATACGGAAGTGTGTCAGCATGACGTACACGTAAGATGAAAGAATAGGACCAGAACTTTAATACTATACCACCCAAGTTACCTTAAAAACTTAGGTTTTGGAAATATGGGTGATTAAATTAGTCGCTATGCGATGTGCGGACAACGAATTGTCTAAGTATGACATGAAATATAATAATAAATACGGAGGTGTGCCAACATTACGTACACGTAGGGTGATAGAATAGGACCAGAACTTCTGTATTATACCACCCAAGTTACCGTAAAAACTTAGGTTTTGGAATTATGGCTGATTAAAGTAGTCGCATTGAGATGTGCGGACAGAGATTTGTCGAAGTTTGACACGAAATATAAAAAAATACGGAGGTGCGCCAACATGACGTACACATAGGATGATAGAATAGGTCCAGAACTTTAGTACTATACCACCCAAGTTACCGTAAAAACTTAGGTTATGGAAATATGGCTGATTAAAGTAGTCGCATTGAGATGTGCGGACAGCGATTTGTCTAAGTTTGACATGAAATATAAAAATAAATACGGAATTGTGGATACATGACGTACACATAGGGTGATAGAATAGGACCAGAACTTCTGTATTATACCACCCAAATTACCGTAAAAACTTAGGTTTTGGAAATATGGGTGATTAAATTAGTCGCTATGCGATGTGCGGACAACGATTTGTCGAAGTTTGACACGAAATATAAAAAAAATACGGAGGTGTGCCAACATGACGTACACATAGGATGATAGAATAGGTCCAGAACTTTAGTACTATACCACCCAAGTTACCGTAAAAACTTAGGTTTTGGAAATATGGGTGATTAAATTAGTCGCTATGCGATGTGCGGACAACGATTTGTCTAAGTTTGACATGAAATATAAAAATAAATACGGAGGTGTGCCAACATTACATACACGTAGGATGAAAGAATAGGACCAGAACTTTAGTACTATACCACCCAAGTTACCTTAAAAACTTAGGATTTGGAAATATGGGTGATTAAATTAGTCGCTATGCGATGTGCGGACAACGATTTGTCTAAGTATGACATGAAATATAATAATAAATACGGAGGTGTGCCAACATTACGTACAAGTAGGGTGATAGAATAGGACCAGAACTTCTGTATTATACCACCCAAGTTACCGTAAAAACTTAGGTTTTGGAAATATGGCTGATTAAAGTAGTCGCATTGAGATGTGCGGACAGAGATTTGTCGAAGTTTGACACGAAATATAAAAAAAATACGGAGGTGTGCCAACATGACGTACACGTAGGATGATAGAATAGGTCCAGAACTTTAGTACTATACCACCCAAGTTACCGTAAAAACTTAGGTTTTGGAAATATGGCTGATTAAAGTAGTCGCATTGAGATGTGCGGACAGCGATTTGTCTAAGTTTGACATGAAATATAAAAATAAATACGGAATTGTGGATACATGACGTAAACATAGGGTGATAGAATAGGACAAGAACTTCTGTATTATACCACCCAAGTTACCGTAAAAACTTAGGTTTTGGAAATATGGGTGATTAAATTAGTCGCTATGCGATGTGCGTACAACGATTTGTCTAAGTTTGACATGAAATATAAAAATAAATACGGAATTTTGGATACATGACGTACACATTGGGTGATAGAATAGGATTAGAACTATATTATTATACCACTCAGGTTACCGTCAAAACTTAAGTTTTGGAAATACGGGTGACTAAAATAGTCGCATTGAGATGTGCGGACAGCGATTTGTCTAAGTTTGACATAAAATATAAAATAAATACGGAAGTGTGTCAGCATGACGTACACGTAAGATGAAAGAATAGGACCAGAACTTTAGTACTATACCACCCAAGTTACCTTAAAAACTTAGGTTTTGGAAATATGGGTGATTAAATTAGTCGCTATGCGATGTGCGGACAACGATTTGTCTAAGTATGACATGAAATATAATAATTAATACGGAGGTGTGCCAACATTACGTACACGTAGGGTGATAGAATAGGACCAGAACTTCTGTATTATACCACCCAAGTTACCGTAAAAACTTAGGTTTTGGAATTATGGCTGATTAAAGTAGTCGCATTGAGATGTGCGGACAGAGATTTGTCGAAGTTTGACACGAAATATAAAAAAAATACGGAGGTGTGCCAACATGACGTACACATAGGATGATAGAATAGGTCCAGAACTTTAGTACTATACCACCCAAGTTACCTTAAAAACTTAGGTTTTGGAAATACGGGTGATTAAAATAGTCGCTTTGGATGTGTGGACAGCGATCCACCTAAGTTTGACATAAAATATAAAATAAATACGGCAGTGTGTCAGCATGACGTACACGTAGGATGAAAGAATAGGACCAGAACTTTAGTACTATACCACCCAAGTTACCTTAAAAACTTAGGTTTTGGAAATATGGGTGATTAAATTAGTCGCTATGCGATGTGCGGACAACGATTTGTCTAAGTATGACATGAAATATAATAATAAATACGGAGATGTGCCAACATTACGTACACGTAGGGTAATAGAATAGGACCAGAACTTCTGTATTATACCACCCAAGTTACCGTAAAAACTTAGGTTTTGGAAATATGGCTGATTAAAGTAGTCGCATTGAGATGTGCGGACAGAGATTTGTCGAAGTTTGACACGAAATATAAAAAAAATACGGAGGTGTGCCAACATGACGTACACATAGGATGATAGAATAGGTCCAGAACTTTAGTACTATACCACCCAAGTTACCGTAAAAACTTAGGTTTTGGAAATATGGCTGATTAAAGTAGTCGCATTGAGATGTGCGGACAGCGATTTGTCAAAGTATGACATGAAAAATAAAATAAATACGGAAGTGTGCCAACATGACGTACACATAGGATGATAGAATAGGTCCTGAAATTTAGTATTAAACCACCCAAGTTACCTTAAAAACTTAGGTTTTGGAAATATGGGTGATTAAATTAGTCGCTATGCGATGTGCGGACAACGATTTGTCTAAGTTTGACATGAAATATAAAAATAAATACGGAATTGTGGATACATGACGTACACATTGGGTGATAGAATAGGACCAGAACTTCTGTATTATACCACCCAAGTTACCGTAAAAACTTAGGTTTTGGAAATATGGCTGATTAAAGTAGTCGCATTGAGATGTGCGGACAGCGATTTGTCAAAGTATGACATGAAAAATAAAATAAATACGGCAGTGTGTCAGCATGACGTACACGTAGGATGGAAGAATAGGACCAGAACTTTAGTACTATACCACCCAAGTTACCTTAAAAACTTAGGTTTTGGAAATATGGGTGATTAAATTAGTCTCTATGCGATGTGCGGACAACGAATTGTCTAAGTATGACATGAAATATAATAATAAATACGGAGGTGTGCCAACATTACGTACACGTAGGGTGATAGAATAGGACCAGAACTTCTGTATTATACCACCCAAGTTACCGTAAAAACTTAGGTTTTGGAAATATGGCTGATTAAAGTAGTCGCATTGAGATGTGCGGACAGAGATTTGTCGAAGTTTGACACGAAATATAAAAAAATACGGAGGTGCGCCAACATGACGTACACATAGGATGATAAAATAGGTCCAGAACTTTAGTACTATACCACCCAAGTTACCGTAAAAACTTAGGTTTTGGAAATATGGCTGATTAAAGTAGTCGCATTGAGATGTGCGGACAGCGATTTGTCTAAGTTTGACATGAAATATAAAAATAAATACGGAGGTGTGCCAACATTACGTACACGTAGGGTGATAGAATAGGACCAGAACTTCTGTATTATACCACCCAAGTTACCGTAAAAACTTAGGTTTTGGAAATATGGCTGATTAAAGTAGTCGCATTGAGATGTGCGGACAGAGATTTGTCGAAGTTTGACACGAAATATAAAAAAATACGGAGGTGCGCCAACATGACGTACACATAGGATGATAGAAGAGGTCCAGAACTTTAGTACTATACCACCCAAGTTACCGTAAAAACTTAGGTTTTGGAAATATGGCTGATTAAAGTAGTCGCATTGAGATGTGCGGACAGAGATTTGTCGAAGTTTGACATGAAATATAAAAAAAATACGGAGGTGTGCCAACATGACGTACACATAGGATGATAGAATAGGTCCAGAACTTTAGTACTATACCACCCAAGTTACCGTAAAAACTTAGGTTTTGGAAATATGGCTGATTAAAGTCGTCGCATTGAGATGTGCGGACAGCGATTTGTCAAAGTATGACATGAAAAATAAAATAAATACGGAAGTGTGCCAACATGACGTACACATAGGATGATAGAATAGGTCCTGAAATTTAGTATTAAACCACCCAAGTTACCTTAAAAACTTAGGTTTTGGAAATATGGGTGATTAAATTAGTCGCTATGCGATGTGCGGACAACGATTTGTCTAAGTTTGACATGAAATATAAAAATAAATACGGAATTGTGGATACATGACGTACACATAGGGTGATAGAATAGGACCAGAACTTCTGTATTATACCACCCAAGTTACCGTAAAAACTTAGGTTTTGGAAATATGGCTGATTAAAGTAGTCGCATTGAGATGTGCGGACAGCGATTTGTCAAAGTATGACATGAAAAATAAAGTAAATACGGCAGTGTGTCAGCATGACGTACACGTAGGATGAAAGAATAGGACCAGAACTTTAGTACTATACCACCCAAGTTACCTTAAAAACTTAGGTTTTGGAAATATGGGTGATTAAATTAGTCGCTATGCGATGTGCGGACAACGAATTGTCTAAGTATGACATGAAATATAATAATTAATACGGAGGTGTGCCAACATTACGTACACGTAGGGTGATAGAATAGGACCAGAACTTCTGTATTATACCACCCAAGTTACCGTAAAAACTTAGGTTTTGGAAATATGGCTGATTAAAGTAGTCGCATTGAGATGTGCGGACAGAGATTTGTCGAAGTTTGACACGAAATATAAAAAAATACGGAGGTGCGCCAACATGACGTACACATAGGATGATAGAATAGGTCCAGAACTTTAGTACTATACCACCCAAGTTACCGTAAAAACTTAGGTTTTGGAAATATGGCTGATTAAAGTAGTCGCATTGAGATGTGCGGACAGCGATTTGTCTAAGTTTGACATGAAATATAAAAATAAATACGGAATTGTGGATACATGACGTACACATAGGGTGATAGAATAGGACCAGAACTTCTGTATTATACCACCCAAGTTACCGTAAAAACTTAGGTTTTGGAAATATGGGTGATTAAATTAGTCGCTATGCGATGTGCGGACAACGATTTGTCGAAGTTTGACACGAAATATAAAAAAAATACGGAGGTGTGCCAACATGACGTACACATAGGATGATAGAATAGGTCCAGAACTTTAGTACTATACCACCCAAGTTACCGTAAAAACTTAGGTTTTGGAAATATGGCTGATTAAAAAGTCGCATTGAGATGTGCGGACAGCGATTTGTCTAAGTTTGACATGAAATATAAAAATAAATACGGAATTGTGGATACATGACGTAAACATACGGTGATAGAATAGGACAAGAACTTCTGTATTATACCACCCAAGTTACCGTAAAAACTTAGGTTTTGGAAATATGGGTGATTAAATTAGTCGCTATGCGATGTGCGTACAACGATTTGTCTAAGTTTGACATGAAATATAAAAATAAATACGGAATTTTGGATACATGACGTACACATTGGGTGATAGAATAGGATTAGAACTATATTATTATACCACTCAGGTTACCGTCAAAACTTAAGTTTTGGAAATACGGGTGACTAAAATAGTCGCATTGAGATGTGCGGACAGCGATTTGTCTAAGTTTGACATAAAATATAAAATAAATACGGAAGTGTGTCAGCATGACGTACACGTAAGATGAAAGAATAGGACCAGAACTTTAGTACTATACCACCCAAGTTACCTTAAAAACTTAGGTTTTGGAAATATGGGTAGGGTGATACACGTAGGGTGATAGAATAGGACCAGAACTTCTGTATTATACCACCCAAGTTACCGTAAAAACTTAGGTTTTGGAAATGTGGCTGATTAAAGTAGTCGCATTGAGATGTGCGGACAGAGATTTGTCGAAGTTTGACACGAAATATAAAAAAATACGGAGGTGCGCCAACATAACGTACACATAGGATGATAGAATAGGTCCAGAACTTTAGTACTATACCACCCAAGTTACCGTAAAAACTTAGGTTTTGGAAATATGGCTGATTAAAGTAGTCGCATTGAGATGTGCGGACAGAGATTTGTCGAAGTTTGACACGAAATATAAAAAAAATACGGAGGTGTGCCAACATGACGTACACATAGGATGATAGAATAGGTCCAGAACTTTAGTACTATACCACCCAAGTTACCGTAAAAACTTAGGTTTTGGAAATATGGGTGATTAAATTAGTCGCTATGCGATGTGCGGACAACGGTTTGTCTAAGTTTGACATGAAATATAAAAATAAATACGGAGGTGTGCCAACATTACGTACACGTAGGATGAAAGAATAGGACCAGAACTTTAGTACTATACCACCCAAGTTACCTTAAAAACTTAGGATTTGGAAATATGGGTGATTAAATTAGTCGCTATGCGATGTGCGGACAACGATTTGTCTAAGTATGACATGAAATATAATAATAAATACGGAGGTGTGCCAACATTACGTACACGTAGGGTGATAGAATAGGACCAGAACTTCTGTATTATACCACCCAAGTTACCGTAAAAACTTAGGTTTTGGAAATATGGCTGATTAAAGTAGTCGCATTGAGATGTGCGGACAGAGATTTGTCGAAGTTTGACACGAAATATAAAAAAAATACGGAGGTGTGCCAACATTACGTACAAGTAGGATGATAGAATAGGTCCAGAACTTTAGTACTATACCACCCAAGTTACCGTAAAAACTTAGGTTTTGGAAATATGGCTGATTAAAGTAGTCGCATTGAGATGTGCGGACAGCGATTTGTCTAAGTTTGACATGAAATATAACAATAAATACGGAATTGTGGATACATGACGTAAACATAGGGTGATAGAATAGGACAAGAACTTCTGTATTATACCACCCAAGTTACCGTAAAAACTTAGGTTTTGGAAATATGGGTGATTAAATTAGTCGCTATGCGATGTGCGTACAACGATTTGTCTAAGTTTGACATGAAATATAAAAATAAATACGGAATTTTGGATACATGACGTACACATTGGGTTTTAGAATAGGATTAGAACTATATTATTATACTACTCAGGTTACCGTCAAAACTTAAGTTTTGGAAATACGGGTGACTAAATTAGTCGCATTGAGATGTGCGGACAGCGATTTGTCTAAGTTTGACATAAAATATAAAATAAATACGGAAGTGTGTCAGCATGACGTACACGTAAGATGAAAGAATAGGACCAGAACTTTAGTACTATACCACCCAAGTTACCTTAAAAACTTAGGTTTTGGAAATATGGGTGATTAAATTAGTCGCTATGCGATGTGCGGACAACGATTTTTCTAAGTATGACATGAAATATAATAATAAATACGGAGGTGTGCCACATTACGTACACGTAGGGTGATAGAATAGGGACCAGAACTTCTGTATTATACCACCCAAGTTACCGTAAAAACTTAGGTTTTGGAATTATGGCTGATTAAAGTAGTCGCATTGAGATGTGCGGACAGAGATTTGTCGAAGTTTGACACGAAATATAAAAAAAATACGGAGGTGTGCCAACATGACGTACACATAGGATGATAGAATAGGTCCAGAACTTTAGTACTATACCACCCAAGTTACCTTAAAAACTTAGGTTTTGGAAAATACGGGTGATTAAAATAGTCGCTTTGGATGTGTGGACAGCGATCCACCTAAGTTTGACATAAAATATAAAATAAATACGGCAGTGTGTCAGCATGACGTACACGTAGGATGAAAGAATAGGACCAGAACTTTAGTACTATACCACCCAAGTTACCTTAAAAAATTAGGTTTTGGAAATATGGGTGATTAAATTAGTCGCTATGCGATGTGCGGACAACGATTTGTCTAAGTATGACATGAAATATAATAATAAATACGGAGGTGTGCCAACATTACGTACACGTAGGGTGATAGAATAGGACCAGAACTTCTGTATTATACCACCCAAGTTACCGTAAAAACTTAGGTTTTGGAAATATGGCTGATTAAAGTAGTCGCATTGAGATGTGCGGACAGAGATTTGTCGAAGTTTGACACGAAATATAAAAAAAATACGGAGGTGTGCCAACATGACGTACACATAGGATGATAGAATAGGTCCAGAACTTTAGTACTATACCACCCAAGTTACCGTAAAAACTTAGGTTTTGGAAATATGGCTGATTAAAGTAGTCGCATTGAGATGTGCGGACAGCGATTTGTCTAAGTTTGACATAAAATATAAAATAAATACGGACGTGTGTCAGCATGACGTACACGTAGGATGAAAGAATAGGACCAGAACTTTAGTACTATACCACCCAAGTTACCTTAAAAACTTAGGTTTTGGAAATATGGGTGATTAAATTAGTCGCTATGCGATGTGCGGACAACGATTTGTCTAAGTATGACATGAAATATAATAATAAATACGGAGGTGTGCCAACATTACGTACACGTAGGGTGATAGAATAGGACCAGAACTTCTGTATTATACCACCCAAGTTACCGTAAAAACTTAGGTTTTGGAAATATGGCTGATTAAAGTAGTCGCATTGAGATGTGCGGACAGAGATTTGTCGAAGTTTGACACGAAATATAAAAAAAATACGGAGGTGTGCCAACATGACGTACACGTAAGATGAAAGAATAGGACCAGAACTTTAGTACTATACCACCCAAGTTACCTTAAAAACTTATGTTTTGGAAATATGGGTGATTAAATTAGTCGCTATGCGATGTGCGGACAACGATTTGTCTAAGTTTGACATGAAATATAATAATAAATACGGAGGAGTAGTTATTAATGATTCATTCTGGTGCAGTACGTATGAGGGTACGAGGCTACGAGGGTACGAGGCGTACGAGACGTATGAGTGCAAAGTCCAAGGTCATCGCTACGTCATTATTTCTCGCGCGCGCCACGAGTGCAAAGTCCAAGGTCATCGCTACGTCATTATTTCTCGCGCGCGCCACGAGCGCAAAGTCCAAGGTCATCGCTACGTCATTATTTCTCGTGCGCGCCACCACCGTTGCGCCGTTCGCTCGGCTCGAGCGCGCCGGTTCCTACTAGATTCTGCCGCCCTGATACTTCGGAAGAATAAAAAACGGAATAATTCGATATTCGATTGTCGATTTCGATTTATCGAATCGTTTCGTTAATCGATTTTAAAGTTTCTACCGTATTCCGCCCTCCTGATACATAAAAATCAATTTTGAACGGTTTTCTCTTAAAACGTCATTATTTAACGCGCGCCACACCGTCGCACTGTTCGAGCGCGCCGGTTTCCTACTACATTCTGCCAGCCTGATACTTCGCGCGAATAAAAACTTAATAATTTCTTATTTTCGGATTTTATTAAATAATTCCATTAATCTACTTTGGTTTTTCTAGAATATTCTAGAGTGTTCTACAGTATTCGCGAGCCACGTGATTTTCCGGGTATATATACCGGTCCGATTTTGAGTTTGACCAGTTGTGTTTTGAAGATCGTCTCGACAGTTCCTGAGGTAAGTGCCGACTTTGGTTTATTAAGACTTTAACATTTTTACGACTTGTAAATTTTTCAATAAATACTGTTTGGACTTAGAAAATTTTCAGCCAGTTTAGGACTTGTAAATTTTTCAATAAATGCTGTTTGGACTTAGAAAATTTTCGCTCAGTTTAGAACTTGTAAATTTTTCAATAAATACCGTTTGGACTTAGAAAATTTTTAGCAAGTTTCACTTTACGACTTGTAAATTTTTCAATAAATACTGTTTGGACTTAGAATATTTTTGCTCAGTTTAAGACTTGTAAATTTTCAATAAATATATCTTGAGACTTTGAAAATTGTTGGGAGTCAACGTTTTTAGACTTGTAAAATTTTTCGAAAAAATACTTTTCGGACTTTGAAAATTTTCGGTAGTCAACGTTTTTTGACTTGTAAAATTTTTCAAAAAATACTTTTCGGGGACTTTGAAAATTTTCAGTAGTCAACATTTTTGGACTTGTAAAATTTTTCGATAAATATTTTTTCGGGACTTTGAAAATTTTCGTTAGTCAACTTTTTCGGACTTGTAAAATTTTTCGAAAAATACTTTTTTGGACTCGTAAAATTTTTCGATAAATATTTTTTGTGACAGAAAATTTTCGATAGTCAACATTTTTGGACTTGTAAAATTTTTTGATAAATATTTTTTCGGGACTTTGAAAATTTTCGTTAGTCAACTTTTTCGGACTTGTAAAATTTTTCGAAAAATACTTTTTTGGACTTGTAAAATTTTTCGATAGATATTTTTTCGGGACTTTGAAAATTTTTGTTAGTCAACTTTTTTTTGACTTGTAAAATTTTTCGATAAATATTTTTTGAGACTGAAAATTTTCAGTAGTCGACTTTTTTAGACTTGTAAAATTTTTCGATAAATATTTTTTAAATAAATATTATTTGTAAGAATGCATTCGAATTTAATTTTTTATTGATAACTAATCTTTTTATTTTCTGTTATAGGTAAAAAAAAATGACTTCCAAAATTGAATGTGGTTTCTGCGGTAAACTGTTATCGAAGACAAACTTATCCCACCATGTAAAAAGATGTTCATCGAATCCAGAGCGAGATAATAAGAAGAAGACGTGTGATAGATGTGGAAAAGAAATCACAAGTTTACATTTTAGTCGACACGTGAAAAAATGTAATGCGAATGATTTAGCTAAACCGAGTACGAGTGGGATCAATAGATTAAAGCGGCCTGTACCCGACTTGATTCCTATCGAAAATTTCAATCCTCGAGATTATCAAAGCAGACCTTCAGTTATTCAGTACGCTCCGGCTCGGACTTCGACTGCTAAAACGGATATCGAGAGACACGATGATGTTGAAGATGGACCGACTTCAGCCAAACAACCCAGACTCGATATACGACCTACTACTACTACTAATAAAAATAATTCCGTTTTTAACGTTTTACACGGCGCCGCATTGTTAGCAATGAGCACGATTATTAATCTAGTGAAGCCTGTAAAAAGCGATAAACTTCCACCCGTTACTGAAAATGAGATTATTTTAAAAGAAACGGCTTTTGAAAGTAGGTTAATTACATATCACTTTAAAAATATTCACGGAATAAAAGATCCGAAAGTTTTTATTAATAGATTTATCGATACGATCATAAAGTTCATAGAAGATTATCTCGCAAAACATAATATTAAGTTTAATTTGACTTTTATCGCTAAGTATAAGCGTAATGCGAGTGACAAATGTGAAATAGAGAAGATGTTTTTTAGAACTGGACATTTTAGAGCATACAGTACTACCGATTTGAAACAAACATTGAGGATGATGAGAGATACAATATGTACGAATATGGAGGAGTTTGAAGCGAGAGGATCCGGATGGAGCCTTTACGAAATCGAAGGACTAGATTTAGCGATTAACAGATACTCACCTTTTAGAGGATCGAGTTACATCGATCTTCCAGATAAAATAAAAAATAAAAAAGCTATAATAAATGTAAAAAACAAAGATGAAAAATGTTTTTTGTGGGCGATTTTATCCGCTTTACACCCCGTTAATCAAAATGCAGAAAGAGTTAAAAAATATAAAAGATATGAAAACGAGTTTGTCGATGCGATGAAAGACATAGAGTTTCCAGTCGCCTTGGACGATGTAAAAAAATTCGTAAAGCGAAGCGGAATATCGATAAACGTTTACGGTTACAATAGTAACTATAATATATATCCGCTGATTGTGACAGATGAAGAAAAGGATACGCATATCGATCTTTAAGATATTAAAAAAGGAAAAAAATCGCATTATTGTTATATTAAAGATCTGGAAAAACTGGTACGTATTCAGATGACGAAAAGACGTAATAAAATCTACATATGCAAACGATGCCTGCAATATTTCGGTAGAGAAGATTTATTGATTAGACACAAAGAGTATTGTAAAGAACACGACTCCGTAAAAGTAAATATACCGGGAAAAGGGGAAGTTATAAAATTTAAAGATTACAAATGTCGGATGAAAATTCCTTTCGTTATGTACGCGGATTTTGAGTGTTTATTAGAAAATGTAGAGAGGCGTAGACCGCCGAAGATGAAATTAATCGAAAAAGTCGTTGAAAACGAAGCTACGTGTCAACAGCCTAACACTATAAGAACACCCGAGGGGTATGCGAAATATGTTTCTTACACCGACACATATCAACATCATGTAGCGAGATCCTTCTGTCTCTACACGGTTTATACCTTCGGCGAGTATAAAGAACCGATTTTATACTACGGGACCGACGCTGGGAAACAGTTTGCTAAAACGCTTAAATCAGAATTGCAAGCGATTAAAGATTATTATGAAAACAACGAAAAACCCATGCTTCCTCTAACCGCTGAACAAGAAAAAGATTTTTCAGATGCTAAAATATGTCACATATGCGGGAATTACTTCGAAACCGATGATAAACGGGATATCGCTAACTTATTCACTTATCGCTTTATTCGTCTTGATCATGGAAAAAAGGATATCCGCGTTCGCAATCATTGTCATCTGACTGGAAAGTATAGAGGTGCGGCGCACCAGTCTTGTAATTTGAACTTTAAAATTCCGAAGTTTATTCCCATATTTATCCATAACTTGTGCGGTTATGATACGCATTTAATAATAAAAATGTTGAGATTAGATGAAAATACGCGTATCGATATCATTCCGAATAACGAAGAGAGATATATCTCGTATACTGTCGATTTCGGGATCGGAATAAAAGCGAGATTTTTAGACTCGTATAAGTTTACACTTTATTCGTTAGACGATTTAACTAAGGGATTGAGTGAATATCAGTTTATACATGTAAAAAAGTATGGAATGCCCGAGGAACAAAAAGATTATTATACGAGATGGTTAAAGGAGAGAGATGAGATAAGAAATAAATATAATGATATCAAAAAGTATAATAGATCGAGAAAGTCGCAAAATGATTCCGATTCAGATTCCAGTTCAGATTCCGATTCGGATAATGGGGGAATGTTTGAAGCCTCTTTCAAAGATAAAGATATGAATAATTGGTCCGACCATCAAAAAAAATATTATGAAGCTATACAAAACAAAAACTTTAGATATAAACTATTCGAACCTGAGTTGCATAAATATAAATCGAGTATAGAATTTCAAATGAAATTTGATTTATTTTTACATGAATATAAAAATCTCGATCCGATGAAGTTATTATTTAGAAAAGGAGTTTATCCGTACGATTATATGGACGATGATGAAAAATATCTCGAGACTAATTTACCACCGATAGAAAAATTGTATAATGAGTTGAACGAACAAGGTATTAGTCCGTGGGATTATGAACACGCGGAACTGGTTTGGAAAACATTTAAAATAAAGAATATGAAAGAATATTCACTGTTTTATAACAGACTCGATGATTTATTACTAGCCGATGTGATGGAATATTATAGAAGTATTTCTTTGACATCATACGGATTGGATTTAGCGTGGTACTTTACAACTCCGGGTCTGGCGTGGAGCATATTATTAAAAGAAAGCGGAGCGGTTTTAGACTATTTGTACGACTACGAAATGATACTCATGATCACGAGGGGGATTAGAGGCGGTTTAGCTCAAGTGTCGAACAGACACGCGAAAGCGAATAACCCGCATGTCGATGGGTATGATGAGAGTAAGCCTATAACGTATCTCATGTACTTGGACGCCGTGAACCAAAACGGTTGGGCGATGTCTAAACACAAAATGCCTACGGGTAATTTTAAATGGGTCGAAGAGGAAATCGATGTAATGCAAATACCCGATAATAGCGACGTAGGATATATATTCGAAGTGGATTTAGAATATCCTCGAGAATTACACGATTTACATTCCGACCTACCGCTAGCGGTCGAAAGACGGGCACCCCCCGGTTCAAAGGAGATCAAACTCTTGACCACGTTGTACGATAAAGAAAAATATGTCGTTCATTACAAAGCGTTAAAATTATATCTTTCGTTAGGGTTGAAACTAAAAAAAATACATAGAATTCTAAGTTTCAGTCAGAGTTATTGGATGTCGGATTTTATCGTTAAAAATGTATGCTATTGGAAAAACGCTACTAATAAACCCACAAAGCAATTTTACAAGCTTCTAAACAATTCAGTGTTCGGTAAAACCATCGAAAATGTCAGAAATAGAGTGGACATACGACTCGCTACGCAGACTAAACAGATCGAGAAATGGGTGGCGAAACCGATTTTTAAGCATAGAACTATATTTTGTGAAGATCTTTCCGCCGTTCACATGAGAAAAACTAGTTTATTATTTAACAAACCTATATATATAGGAATGTGTATATTGGACATCGCTAAAACGCAGATGTACGACTTTCATTATAATTATATTAAAAAAGAATACGGAGAAAAAGCGAAATTGCAGTATACGGACACCGACAGTTTGGAATACCTAATAGAAACTCCGGATTTCTACTCGGATATGAGGAAACATGATGAAAGATATGACTTATTTCGAGAAAAAATACTCGGCACATTTAAGGATGAAATGCGGGGTGATCCATTATCCGAATATGTAGGACTCAGAGCGAAGATGTACTCCAATCGGTTAAGTTCGTATGAAGATTTTGATGGGAAAGCATTTAAAAAAGCGAAAGGAATTAAGAAATCGGTTGTGGAAACTAAAATTACTTTTAAAGACTACAAGGAATGCTTGCTCGAACAGAGAGACGTGTATAGATGTATGAATATGATAAGAAGTAAGAAGCATGAATTGTATAGTGTAGAACAGCACAAGAAAGCATTATCGGCGAGTGACAAAAAAAGGTTTATTTTAGAAGACGGCATCACCACTCTCCCTTGGGGGCACTACAAGATACCGTGAGAGTCCGCTTTAGAACTTGATGCTAATTCGTCTACGGAATAATTAAACTAAATGTCACACTCGACTTGTACACGGATTAAAAAAAAAGATAATAAATACATAACCGACTTATTATTTAAAAATCCTTTTTTTTTCTTTTTTTTATAAAGGGAACGTTTCGTTCCTCCCTTTAAACTACACACTTTGGAAAAAAATTGATTCTCGTGTGTAAAAAGTTAACATATAATTATATTCATAAAAAAAAACGAAAACAATTTTCAACCGTCTATGCTGTAGACGGTTTATCATCATCTCCACATTTAAAAATATCTCAAAACATTGTAATTCTATTCCTCTCCAAATCGTAAGTGAAACCTTTCTCCGAAACGACTACCGCATAAGCGGTCGTCCCCTGATCCGCGACCGGACTGGCGACGGGGTTCGTAAATTCCAATTCTATTTTAATATCTTTTTGCCTATTATCGCTGGAGAACGGATGGTGATGCGTGTCGCCGACCATCAACGGATACTTGTCTATAAAATCGATATCGCTTAAATAAACGTCTTCGTCTCCGAATAACACCCGCCTGATCGAGCAATAACTCGTGTATAAAATACCGTACGCCTTATCGTTTATAGACAAATTCTGCGGCTCTTGCGGATACCCTAGTCCATTGATTTTGACGCGGTAGTTTTTTATGTTTATAGCGTTGAATCGGCTCGGATCCTTCTCTTGATTGTTTTTGAGGTTGGTCTGTAGACCTATGATTACGAACAGCGGATCGGATATATTCCCGAATAAGCCGGATAAGTCGAAACTGAACGAAGACCCCGACACACCGAACTTCTCGATACACTGCCACTGGTAATAGTTGTATGTCAAATCGCCCTTCGTACTCAATCGTCTCAGTCCCTCTATGAGCGGCACTTTTTTCACAGCGTCATACTCGACCAGGGGCACTTTTAAATCGAACCTCGTGATTTGTATCTTTCCCTCGTCCGCAGTTTTCTCGTTAGCGCCGCTACCCCCCTTCCAACGGTATATCGCGTCGTTATCTTCGTTGCGTGTAAAAATTATTTGGAATCCTCCTCTGTACATCGGATATTTCAGCGCGTCGAAAAACCCTAAACCGAGATGCGACAAGGGGCCGTAAGCTTCGAACTTGCCGACTCCTTTATCGAATTTAGATTTGAATCCGCTCGTGTGAAAAGTGCTCTCGCTCGATTTGCCGTATGTCGTCAGAGCTTTGATCGTACTCGAGATACCGACTTCGTCGACGAAGTCTATCAACTGACCGTGTTTTTTCAATTCGATTCTCTTAAATAAAAACGCCGGGAAATTATCGACCAACTTGATCGGGTCTGTCGCCTCGTACTTCGCGCCATTCGCTTTTTTCAACACTTCGCCTCGTATGTTAAAATATATTTCCTTATCGTAAAAAACGTCTCCGCCGTCTAATCTGAACGTGATCATCTGATTGGGTGAATTGAAATTCAGATCGGACACCGGTTCGACGGTATGGAATTCGTACCGTTCTATCTTTTCGGACGCTTCCTCGTAATACTTCTCCATATCTATATATAGATTTTAAGTTTTCGGTTTCGAATAAAAAAAATAAAAAACGCGATTCGTACTTAATGAAAAATATACTTTTAAAATTTTCGGATGAATAAAATATTCATCTCCTACCGAACATGCGCATACGTTTCTTCCTATCCGACGCCAAACCCAATTTATCTACGCGAAACTTAACATCCGCGGTGTTAGTCAATTTACCTCCTTCGACACCCTTTTCCTTCAACGTGGACAAACACCGACTTATCCGTTTAACACCTTCCGGCCGAGTGATCAGTTTTTCGATCTCGTTATTTATAAACTTGACGATCCCGATTTTTTCGTTATTAAAATTATTATTTCCCGCTTCCTCCTCGGCTTGTATAAACTTTATTCTCTCCGACAACTCGTCGTAATCGTCTATATATTTATATTCCACGGGGTTGTTCGTATCAACGAGTAGACCGCTGCTGGACGAAGACGGCTTTTGTTTGAGTTCTTTCCATATGTCACTTATTAAATTCTTCCATTTCCAACCACCGCTCGCCTTAGGTCTGGGCGAGGTGGGATCGTTGTTATGATGTAGAGCGTGTGTTTTGATTAAAATATCTTTATATTTTTCAAAGTCCTGAGAAGTGAACGCGCCTATACTTATGAGTCTCTCCTTCGGTGTCGTACCGACCGCGGCTGTGGATTGTACACCGTGGATCTCCGCTCTGGTCAAGAGCGACCACAGTCCCTCGGTGGCGATATATCTGTCCATAGTTCTGTCCAGTATGATATCGTTGTTTTCGATGGATATGGTTTGCGATCCGATCGCGAGTTTGCTATTCGCGAAATCGTAATAAACGCCGAAACTCATATCGTTGCAGTTGGAGAGGTATTCCTTTGCGATATCACCAATTTCCTCGTTTTCGGTGAATTCGCGGATAGAACGATTCTGTAATTCCTGCGAAGTTTGCGCCGGTGATAAAACTGTAGACGCATCGAATACGTCTGCGTCCTCGATTGGAGTTATTGTATCGTCCGCTTTATCTACCGGTCTACCAAGTGTTTTGTCCACTTTACCTACAGGTCTACCGGGTGTGCTCGACGTTCTAGGTCTGAACTGTCCGACAGTGGGGATGGGTCTTCTCAAAATGACACGGGGTTTTTTCTCCGTCTTTAAAGTTTCCGTCCGTTCTTTTATAGCTTTAACTACGGGTTCGTGTCGCCTCTCCTGTTCGCGCACCTTTTCCACTTCCGCTCTTCTAGACCTGTCGAATTCACTCTTTAATCGATCTTCCAATTTATCCAACCTCTTAGCCTCCGCGACGGTAATCGGTTTGTTTTCACGGTGAGGAGGAGGCGCTAACAATTGTTCTTTCGGTTTGGCGTTTACTAACAACACGGGGTGTGAACTGAAAAGCTTTCTCCTCTCCTCAGCTTCGCGTATCTGATTTTTCTTACTGTCTTCTAGCCATTTTTCTTGTAACTTTTCATATTTTTTAGCCATTCGTACGTCGGCCGGCCACATCTTATCGGCCATCTTCTGTTTTTTCACCAGCGTGCCGATGATCTCCTTATCATCGCTTTTCCTCTTCATTATATTATCTATATATATAGGTTTCGGGTTCGGAGTTTCGCTTTTCAAAAATAAAGAAAAAAAATAAATTTAAATAAAAATCTAAAACGATGCATACACGTTGTTTTTATAAAATATTATGTATATGAATCGTTTATTAAAAACGATGCGTACACATGCTTTTTATAAAATAACGTATATGAATCGTTTATTAAAAACGATGCATACGCGTGGTTTTTATAAAATAACGTATACGAATCGTTTATTAAAAACGATGCATACACATCGATTATCGTTCGATAACATCGTTTAACTCGTCTTTCAACTTGAACATGTATTTTCCGTTGTGCGCTTTCTTAGCGGTGTTTATTGTCAAAAATCCGAACGGTTCGCTATAACACTTTTGACACATCTTTTCGAATTCATCAATCGTCATGTCCGATCCTACGAAATCGTCATAAATACGTTTCGTGTAGTGTTTGTTTTGTTTGAAGACGCATAGCAGGTTGACGTTGTTCCGTATCACTTGCATGTCGACTTTACCGTAGCTCTGACTGAGGTAGACGCAGGACAGTTTTTTATGTCTACCTCTGATGAAGTAGTCTTTTATCGCTTCTTGTTTTTCCATCAGACAGTCGTCGAACACCACGAGGGAGTTTTTCTCGCACTCGTCCAGTGGGGGTAAATCTTCGCAATTGTTAAAAAAGTATGCTATCTTCTTATTCAACTTGTTTTCAGCATCGATGTACTTTTCGCGTAATTCTACATAAGCCGGCTGCTCTATAGACTTACTGAACACGTATAAATTTCTAAACACGAGACCGCGAGGATTATAAATAAAATTCAACAACAAGTTTGTTTTTCCGCAGCCCGAGGAGCCTACTATCAGACAACGTAACGGTCGGGGTAGAAGGTTATCTTCGATCTTCTCTTCGTAATACGGGACGATATCCATCACTCTCTATGAGGAAAAAAATAATGCATCGGTTAAGAAAAGAAATAAAATAAATTACGAGAAATAAGAATTTATTAGGATGGGAAAATGTTTACTATTTATTTTCTCAAATCTTTGAAGAATTCTTCTACTAATTCTATGAAATTATACGGCGTGATTACAACATTATTGCGCGATTTATAGGCTATATAGCGGCATCTCATGATATCTTTTACGCAGTTCAAAACGTTTATACTGTTCGGCACTTCCTCTTCGTAAAACGAGAGTGAATAACCTTCATCGATTTTCTTTTTAAAAACCTTAGAAAAATACCGATCTTCGGTTCTCACGCAGTAGTATGTATAAATACGTCCTACATAAGAATATCGTTTAAAGACGGCGAAGACGTGTCTTAGGTTCGGGTTTCGCGGCATACAAGCTACTTTAGGTTTCATGTTTTGTATCGTATTGTTTAAACGACGATTTTCATTTTCCATACGATCGATCGATTCAATGAGCGTTACGATTTTATTTTTGAGTTTGTACTCACCGTATTTACGGATGGAAGGCAAAACGTCTTCGAAGACCCAACGTTTAAAGTCGTTCGCCGACGGTAACCTCGATGAAAATATCAATTCGTATAATCCGGGCTCGGATATGTATACTTCTAAGCCTTTATTATGTGATAAGGGGTGGGACCCAAATCGGGGCCCACCTAAATCGGCCAGATTTCTCTTATAACGATCGTTAACGTGCGTCTGTAAGACCTTCTTCAGATTGGAATATCCTAATATTTCGGCCACATCTTTACCCTTAAACCACGAGTTATCGTCATCGTCGAAAATCACTGTGACCTTTTGATTTTTAAAAATGAATTTACTCGCGATATCGTCCTCCATCTCGTACTCCATGTCGTACTCGTCCGTGTCGGTCGCATCGGAGGAACGAGACGATGAAGAACTTTCGTTGGACGCATCGGAGGAACGAGACGATGAAGAACTTTCGTCGGAAATCTCATCACGCGTAATTCCCGTATCGATCGTAATATCGTTATTCATTTCGTACCTACTATAGAAAATCGACCGATCGAACGTCAACGTTTTATTACGATCGAAAAAATAAAAAAATAAAATCATATAGTTCGCGCGATCGGAAACGTATTTATTTCACCACAACATCACTTCCGACATCGTTCTTTTAACCAGGCCGATCAAGTCGAAATCGTCATCGCGAATCGTTATACATTTGCTCTTTCCGTTATATTCGTATTCCACACCCTCTTTATTTATTTTTCTCAAAACCTTTTTTATCATATTCTCGTCGTCGATAATTATGTATTCCGTTTCGAAACATAAATCGTATACGCAGGAATCCTCGACGGCTTTTTTAAAAGAGCGTTTTTGCGTGTCTATGAATTTATATTCCTTGTTATTATCCGCACTCTTCGATACACCGAAAATTTGTTGTATTTGCGTTCTATCTATCATCTCGCGGAATAATCCGTTTTCCGTTTTCAAACGGGCGACATCGTCCGAGGTATCCTCGCTTTCGTCGTCTAACCATTCATAATCCGATTCCGACTCGGTCGATTCGTCATTCTCGATATTTCGGTCGGCGTGTTCCGAATGTATATTTTCGAGTTCTTTGAAAAACCACTCCCGAAACTCATCACTTTCCTTCGCGCATTTATTCAACAGAACCCCGATCGCCGGTTCGTCTATGAAAACCGTATCGGGATGCGTTCGTTTTAGATGTAAATTCGGATTATTGACTTTTAAATCGCGATATGTAGTTTTATATTTTTCGTTCACATGATCGTAAATCGCCTTTTTGGGGTTCTTGTATCCCAGTATATGGGTGATATCGTTCGCTTTAAACCAACATATTTTATCGACACCGCGCACTATCGTGATATTACGGTTTTTAAAAGTAAGCTCGGTATGATAAACGTCAATCGTGTCAGTCATGTTGTTCTATATAAGCACTTTAGGTATTTCGACTTATTTAAAAAATACAATGTCGAGCTACGAGACTCTAATTAATAATATCGGACGATGAGAAAATCCGATTTAATATTGCCACGATAATTTCGAAATAAATAAGAAATGGTACTGTATCGGTACTTTTGATTTTATTATGGTTCTTTTATTACGACGGCGCATTAGTACCGCGATGGTACCGATACTTTAAAAATATTAATAGTACCGCTCAGATTTGGTTGGGACCCAAATCGGGGCCCAACTATATAGGCCAGATTTTTCTTGTAACGATCATTAACATGCATTTGTAAATTAAAAACATCAAACTGTTCAAATTAATTGTATTTATTTTTTAAGTTTGAAAATCGAGAAATGACGGGAAATTGGGTTGAATATGCCCGCAGACCGCGCAATCGGAACTCGCCGACCATCTTTTATTTTTCGTTTTCACAGTCTTCACGTTCTCCGAAGCCGTTTGCGTTTTACACGTGCGACAGTAGGAATTCATCTCTTACATTAGCGAATTTAAAATTTCCTTCGAAGGAAAACGTTACGAACTTTCGACGAGTTCGAACTTTTTTTATAAATTCGATAATGCCTCTCGTATATATATAGATATGGCGAGTCATAAGAGGAAGATAAATTTGACCAAGGGTCAACTGAATAAGCTGCGGTTAGCTCATAAGAAGCTTAAACGCGCCGTGTTAACGTTGACTAAGGATCAATTGAAAAACGGTAATATCGAAGTCACGCTCGACGGCGATCAAAACAAACAGATCGAAAAGGCGTTAAAAAACAACAGGGGGCTGCGATTGATTTTCGATTATTCGCAGTTGAAAGAGATGATCGACGGAGGCTTGTTAAAGGAGGTACTCGAGATGGCCGAACAAAATATCCCTTATGTCAAGAAATTCGTGTCGCCGCTGATAAAAACCAAAGTCGCGCCCGTCTTGAAAAATCAGTTCGTGCCTTGGCTTAAAAAGTTGATAGACGATGAGTTGGACGAATTGATGGAGAAAGACGCGAGCGGCGCCGGTCTGGCTAAACGTGTATACGGTAAATTGAATAAGTGTCTCGACGGTGCGAGAGAGGTTAAAAAAACTAGTTCCGCTGACAATGTCCGATTTGGAGACGTGGGCGGATAAGTTGAAAATTGACGATTTTCGCGGTGTTTTCATGAGAGAGCGTTTACCCGAGAACCCGCGCAAAAACGAATGCGCTATTATAAATTTAGACGATTCCGAGTCGGGCGGCACTCATTGGACTTGTTATACGAAGAAAGATAATTATGTCATATATTTCGATTCGTTCGGCGAGGCGCCGCCACCTTTGGAGTTGAAGGAATACCTAAACATGCCCGAAGGTATTTGTTATAACCACGCGAGATATCAAGATTACGAAGATCCCCCGATATGCGGTCATTTGTGTTTGGAGGTATTGCGGCGTTTTTCCAGAGGACAGGATTTCAATACGATAGAACGCGCTTTACAAAACGATAAATACGCATTTTTGAGATGGTTCGAATAATTTATTTTTTTTCTCCCCCACTCTTAATAAATAATCGTAACCGTAATGTTTTAAAAGTATATATAGAGAAAATGGTGTACTTCAAATTGATCGGTCAAAAACCGCATCTGCAGTTGAAGCTCGAAAACCCCATACACTTGGAAGAGGGCGTGCATTATTATCTCGCGCTCACGGGGTTTTCATTTCATAACTATTTTTATAACTTGAAAGAACCGGCTTCGATTACTTTTTTTAAGAGTGAGAAGGATCGTCCTACACTAACTTTTGATGCGGAGTTTTGCGATTTGAAAACTATGCAGAGAGAAATCAGGGAATTCATGAGGATCGGTAAGATCACACCGGCGATAGATGTGGAAAAGTTTCGAGACCCACAGTCTAAGATATGTATCAAATCTCCAGTTAAGTTCCATATGAACAACGAGCTATGACGGTTTCTAGGGTTTACAGAATTGAAAAAAGATGAAACCGCGTTCGAATTGATGTTCGAGTCGGAAACTATTTTATCAATTTACGAAGAAGAGAGTAAATTACAAATCAGACCGTTCGAGATGATCGAAGTGCATTGCGATTTAGTCGAACATTCGTATATCAATCACGCGGAGCATTGGCACAGACACGATAACTCCTCGTTGTTGTATCACTCGAGTCCGCGAGAACACAGAGATAAAATTTACGAGAAACCGTCCGTTTTAAATTACATGCCGCTCAAACCCGACACGCAGACGATAAGAGAAATCAACATTTATCTGACGGATGAAAACAAAGTTCCCCTGCGAAACGCTCTGGCCGATTATATTATTTATTTAAAACTAGTCGATGAGTCGGAATTAAATATGAATTAGTTTTCGTCAAAAGCGATGATTTATTACATCTTTTGAAACGCTCTCAATTTTTTATTCGACCGTGAAAATATATTTTTATATATAAACGGAAGAAAGATGGAAATGGAAAAGGATTATTATAAAGATATCCTCGACGAAGTGAACGGTAACGCTTTCGCGAAGATAAGCGATTTAGAAATCGGTAAAAAATATTTGGTCAATAGCATAGAGAGAATGCACTACGCTTACGGAGTAAGAGTTTTGGTTACATGCGATGATGTACGGTTTCAACTACCCGAGAGTTGGAACGAGAGAATGAGTACGAAAAATATAAACGCGCTATTGAAATCGGAGCAACCGTTGTATGTGGTGTACCACGGAAAGATCCCGATGTCGAATGATATGTTTAAACACGATATCAAGTTCGTGAGAGAGTGAATATTCGTTTAATCGATTATACCCGTTATTATTATTATTTCGATCATACTTGTTATTTTTATTTTTTTTCGTTCCTGAAAAATAATTTGCTAACTCCGAAAAAAGTTGTCAAAGTCCGAAAAAATATTTGTTGACTATTGAACATTTTCTAAGTCCCAAACTGTATTTATTGAAAAAATTTACAAGTCCTAAAATGGCTTTCAAAATTGATTTTTATGTATCAGGAGGGTGGAATACGGTAGAAACTTTAAAATCGATTAACGAAACGATTCGATAAATCGAAATCGACAATCGAATATCGAATTATTCCGTTTTTTATTCTTCCGAAGTATCAGGGCGGCAGAATCTAGTAGGAACCGGCGCGCTCGAGCCGAGCGAACGGCGCAACGGTGGTGGCGCTCGCGAGAAATAATGACGTAGCGATGACCTTGGACTTTGCGCTCGTGGCGCGCGCGAGAAATAATGACGTAACGATGACCTTGGACTTTGCACTCGTGGCGCGCGCGAGAAATAATGACGTAGCGATGACCTTGGACTTTGCACTCATACGTCTCGTACGCCTCGTACCCTCGTAGCCTCGTAGCCTCATACGTACTGCACCAGAATGAATCATTAATAACTACTCGGAGGTGTGCCAACATTACGTACACGTAGGGTGATAGAATAGGACCAGAACTTCTGTATTATACCACCCAAGTTACCGTAAAAACTTAGGTTTTGGAAATATGGCTGATTAAAGTAGTCGCATTGAGATGTGCGGACAGAGATTTGTCGAAGTTTGACACGAAATATAAAAAAATACGGAGGTGCGCCAACATGACGTACACATAGGATGATAGAATAGGTCCAGAACTTTAGTACTATACCACCCAAGTTACCGTAAAAACTTAGGTTTTGGAAATATGGCTGATTACAGTAGTCGCATTGAGATGTGCGGACAGCGATTTGTCTAAGTTTGACATGAAATTTAAAAATAAATACGGAATTGTGGATACATGACGTACACATAGGGTGATAGAATAGGACCAGAACTTCTGTATTATACCACCCAAGTTACCGTAAAAACTTAGGTTTTGGAAATATGGGTGATTAAATTAGTCGCTATGCGATGTGCGGACAACGATTTGTCTAAGTTTGACATGAAATATAAAAATAAATACGGAGGTGTGCCAACATTACGTACACGTAGGATGAAAGAATAGGACCAGAACTTTAGTACTATACCACCCAAGTTACCTTAAAAACTTAGGATTTGGAAATATGGGTGATTAAATTAGTCGCTATGCGATGTGCGGACAACGATTTGTCTAAGTATGACATGAAATATAATAATAAATACGGAGGTGTGCCAACATTACGTACACGTAGGGTGATAGAATAGGACCAGAACTTCTGTATTATACCACCCAAGTTACCGTAAAAACTTAGGTTTTGGAAATATGGCTGATCAAAGTAGTCGCATTGAGATGTGCGGACAGAGATTTGTCGAAGTTTGACACGAAATATAAAAAAAATACGGAGGTGTACCAACATGACGTACACGTAGGATGATAGAATAGGTCCAGAACCTTAGTACTATACCACTCAAGTTACCGTAAAAACTTAGGTTTTGGAAATATGGCTGATTAAAGTAGTCGCATTGAGATGTGCGGACAGCGATTTGTCTAAGTTTGACATGAAATATAAAAATAAATACGGAATTGTGGATACATGACGTACACATAGGGTGATAGAATAGGACAAGAACTTCTGTATTATACCACCCAAGTTACCTTAAAAACTTAGGTTTTGGAAATACGGGTGATTAAAATAGTCGCTTTGGATGTGTGGACAGCGATCCACCTAAGTTTGACATAAAATATAAAATAAATACGGCAGTGTGTCAGCATGACGTACACGTAGGATGATAGAATAGGTCCTGAAATTTAGTATTATACCACCCAAGTTACCTTAAAAACTTAGGTTTTGGAAATATGGGTGATTAAATTAGTTGCTATGCGATGTGCGGACAACGATTTGTCTAAGTTTGACATGAAATATAAAAATAAATACGGAATTGTGGATACATGACGTACACATAGGGTGATAGAATAGGACCAGAACTTCTGTATTATACCACCCAAGTTACCGTAAAAACTTAGGTTTTGGAAATATGGGTGATTAAATTAGTCGCTATGCGATGTGCGAACAAAGATTTGTCTAAGTATGACATGAAATATAAAAATAAATACGGAATTGTGGATACATGACGTACACATAGGGTGATAGAATAGGACCAGAACTTCTGTATTATACCACCCAAGTCACCGTAAAAACTTAGGTTTTGGAAATATGGCAAATTAAAGTAGTCGCATTGAGATGTGCGGACAGCGATTTGTCAAAGTATGACATGAAAAATAAAATAAATACGAAAGTGTTCCAACATGACGTACACATAGTATGATAGAATAGGTCCAGAACTTTAGTACTATACCACCAAAGTTACCTTAAAAACTTAGGTTTTGGAAATATGGAATCGCTGTCCGCACATCTCAATGCGACTACTTTAATCAGCCATATTTCCAAAACCTAAGTTTTTACGGTAACTTGGGTGGTATAATACAGAAGTTCTGGTCCTGTTCTATCACCCTATATGTACGTAATGTTGGCACACCTCCGTATTTATTATTGTATTTCATGTCATACTTAGACAAATCGTTGTCCGCACATCGCATAGCGACTAATTTAATCACCCATATATCCAAAACCTAAGATTTTAAGGTAACTTGGGTGGTATAGTACAGAAGTTCTGGTCCTATTCTATCACCCAATGTGTACGTCATGTATCCACAATTCCGTATTTATTTTTATATTTCATGTCAAACTTAGACAAATCGTTGTCCGCACATCGCATAGTGACTAATTTAATCACCCATATTTCCAAAACCTAAGTTTTTACGGTAACTTGGGTGGTATAGTACTAAAGTTCTGGAATAAATACGGAAGTGTTCCAACATGACGTACACATAGTATGATAGAATAGGTCCAGAACTTCTGTATTATACCACTTAAGTTACCGTAAAAACTTAGGTTTTGGAAATATGGCTGTTTAAAGTAGTCGCATTGAGATGTGCGGACAGCGATTTGTCGAAGTTTGACACGAAATATAAAAAAAAATACGGAGGTGTGCCAATATGACGTACACATAGGATGATAGAATAGGACCAGAATTTAGTACTATACCACCCAAGTTACCTTAAAAACTTAGGTTTTGGAAATATGGGTGATTAAATTAGTCGCTATGCGATGTGCGGACAACGATTTGTCAAAGTATGACATGAAATATAATAATAAATACGGAGGTGTGCGAACATTACGTACACGTAGGGTGATAGAATAGGACCAGAACTTCTGTATTATACCACCCAAGTTACCGTAAAAACTTAGGTTTTGGAAATATGGCTGATTAAAGTAGTCGCTATGCGATGTGCGGACAACGATTTGTCGAAGTTTGACACGAAATATAAAAAAAATACGGAGGTGTGTCAACATGACGTACACATAGGATGATAGAATAGGTCCAGAACTTCTGTATTATACCACCCAAGTTACCGTAAAACCTTAGGTTTTGTAAATATGGGTGATTAAACTAGTCGCTATGCGATGTGCGGACAACGATTTGTCTAAGTATGACATGAAATATAATAATAAATACGGAGGTGTGCCAACATTACGTACACGTAGGGTGATAGAATAGGACCAGAACTTCTGTATTATACCACCCAAGTTACCGTAAAAACTTAGGTTTTGGAAATATGGCTGAAAAAAGTAGTCGCTATGCGATGTGCGGACAACGATTTGTCTAAGTTTGACATGAAATATAAAAATAAATACGGAATTTTGGATACATAACGTACACATAGGGTGATAGAATAGGACCAGAACTATAGTATTATAACACTCAGGTTATCCGAAAAACTTAGGTTTTGGAAATATGGGTAATTAAAATAGTCGCTTTGGATGTGTGGACAGCGATCCGCCTAAGTTTGACATGAAATATAAAATAAATACGCGAGTGTGCCAACAAGACGTACACATAGGGTGATAGAATAGGACCAGAACTTCTGTATTATACCACCCAAGTTACCGTAAAAACTTGGGTTTTGGAAATATGGCTGATTAAAGTGGTCGCTTTGCGATGGGCGGACAGCGATTTGTCTAAGTTTGACACGAAATATAAAAAAAATACGGAGGTGTGTCAACATGACGTACACATAGTATGATAGAGTAGGTCCAGAACTTTAGTACTATACCACCCAAGTTACCTTAAAAACTTAGGTTTTGGAAATATGGAATCGCTGTCCGCACATCTCAATGCGACTACTTTAATCAGCCATAATTCCAAAACCTAAGTTTTTACGGTAACTTGGGTGGTATAGTACAGAAGTTCTGGTCCTATTCTATCACCCTACGTGTACGTAATGTTGGCACACCTCCGTATTTATTATTATATTTCATGTCATACTTAGACAAATCGTTGTCCGCACATCGCATAGCGACTAATTTAATCACCCATATTTCCAAAACCTAAGTTTTTAAGGTAACTTGGGTGGTATAGTACTAAAGTTCTGGTCCTATTCTTTCATCCTATGTGTACGTCATGTATCCACAATTCCGTATTTATTTTTATATTTCATGTCATACTTTGACAAATCGCTGTCCGCACATCTCAATGCGATTATTTTAATCACCCATATTTCCAAAACCGAAGTTTTTAAGGTAACTTGGGTGGTATAGTGCTAAAGTTCTGGACCTATTCTATCATCCTATGTGTACGTCATGTTGGCACACCTCCGTATTTTTTTTATATTTCGTGTCAAACTTCGACAAATCTCTGTCCGCACATCTCAATGCGACTACTTTAATCAGCCATATTTCCAAAACCTAAGTTTTTACGGTAACTTGGGTGGTATAGTACTAAAGTTCTGGACCTATTCTATCATCCTATGTGTACGTCATGTTGGCACACCTCCGTATTTATTATTATATTTCATGTCATACTTAGACAAATCGTTGTCCGCACATCGCATAGCGACTAATTTAATCACCCATATTTCCAAAACCTAAGTTTTTAAGGTAACTTGGGTGGTATAGTACTAAAGTTCTGGTCCTATTCTTTCATCCTACGTGTACGTCATGCTGACACACTGCCGTATTTATTTTATATTTTATGTCAAACTTAGGTGGATCGCTGTCCACACATCCAAAGCGACTATTTTAATCACCCATATTTCCAAAACCTAAGTTTTTAAGGTAACTTGGGTGGTATAGTACTAAAGTTCTGGACCTATTCTATCATCCTATGTGTACGTCGTGATGGCACACCTCCGTATTTTTTTTATATTTCGTGTCAAACTTCGACAAATCTCTGTCCGCACATCTCAATGCGACTACTTTAATCAGCCATATTTCCAAAACCTAAGTTTTTACGGTAACTTGGGTGGTATAATACAGAAGTTCTGGTCCTATTCTATCACCCTACGTGTACGTAATGTTGGCACACCTCCGTATTTATTATTATATTTCATGTCATACTTAGACAAATCGTTGTCCGCACATCGCATAGCGACTAATTTAATCACCCATATTTCCAAAACCTAAGTTTTTAAGGTAACTTGGGTGGTATAGTACTAAAGTTCTGGTCCTATTCTTTCATCCTACTTGTACGTCATGCTGACACACTGCCGTATTTATTTTATATTTTATGTCAAACTTAGGTGGATCGCTGTCCACACATCCAAAGCGACTATTTTAATCACCCGTATTTCCAAAACCTAAGTTTAGACGGTAACCTGAGTGGTATAATAATATAGTTCTAATCCTATTCTATCACCCAATGTGTACGTCATGTATCCAAAATTCCGTATTTATTTTTATATTTCATGTCATACTTAGACTAATCGTTGTCCGCACATCGCATGGCGACTAATTTAATCACCCATATTTCCAAAACCTAAGTTTTTAAGGTAACTTGGGTGGTATAGTACTAAAGTTCTGGTCCTCTTTCATCCTACGTGTACGTCATGCTGACACACTGCCGTATTTATTTTATATTTTATGTCAAACTTAGGTGGATCGCTGTCCACACATCCAAAGCGACTATTTTAATCACCCGTATTTCCAAAACCTAAGTTTAGACGGTAACCTGAGTGGTATAATAATATAGTTCTAATCCTATTCTATCACCCAATGTGTACGTCATGTATCCAAAATTCCGTATTTATTTTTATATTTCATGTCAAACTTAGACAAATCGTTGTCCGCACATCCAAAGCGACTATTTTAATCACCCATATTTCCAAAACCTAAGTTTTTAAGGTAACTTGGGTGGTATAATACTAAATTTCAGGACCTATTCTATCATCCTATGTGTACGTCATGCTGACACACTGCCGTATTTATTTTATATTTTATGTCAAACTTAGGTGGATCACTGTCCACACATCCAAAGCGACTATTTTAATCACCCGTATTTCCAAAACCTAAGTTTTTAAGGTAACTTGGGTGGTATAGTACTAAAGTTCTGGACCTATTCTATCATCCTATGTGTACGTCATGTTGGCACACCTCCGTATTTTTTTTATATTTCGTGTCAAACTTCGACAAATCTCTGTCCGCACATCTCAATGCGACTACTTTAATCAGCCATATTTCCAAAACCTACGTTTTTACGGTAACTTGGGTGGTATAATACAGAAGTTCTGGTCCTACTCTATCACCCTACGTGTACGTAATGTTGGCACACCTCCGTATTTATTATTATATTTCATGTCATACTTAGACAAATCGTTGTCCGCACATCGCATAGCGACTAATTTAATCACCCATATTTCCAAAACCTAAGTTTTTAAGGTAACTTGGGTGGTATAGTACTAAAGTTCTGGTCCTATTCTTTCATCCTACGTGTACGTCATGCTGAAACACTGCCGTATTTATTTTATATTTTATGTCAAACTTAGGTGGATCGCTGTCCATACATCCAAAGCGACTATTTTAATCACCCGTATTTCCAAAACCTAAGTTTTGACGTTAACCTGAGTGGTATAATAATATAGTTCTAATCCTATTCTATCACCCAATGTGTACGTCATGTATCCAAAATTCCGTATTTATTTTTATATTTCATGTCATACTTAGACTAATCGTTGTCCGCACATCGCATGGCGACTAATTTAATCACCCATATTTCCAAAACCTAAGTTTTTAAGGTAACTTGGGTGGTATAGTACTAAAGTTCTGGTCCTCTTTCATCCTACGTGTACGTCATGCTGACACACTGCCGTATTTATTTTATATTTTATGTCAAACTTAGGTGGATCGCTGTCCACACATCCAAAGCGACTATTTTAATCACCCGTATTTCCATAACCTAAGTTTAGACGGTAACCTGAGTGGTATAATAATATAGTTCTAATCCTATTCTATCACCCAATGTGTACGTCATGTATCCAAAATTCCGTATTTATTTTTATATTTCATGTCAAACTTAGACAAATCGTTGTCCGCACATCCAAAGCGACTATTTTAATCACCCATATTTCCAAAACCTAAGTTTTTAAGGTAACTTGGGTGGTATAGTACTAAAGTTCTGGTCCTATTCTTTCATCCTACGTTTACGTCATGCTGACACACTGCCGTATTTATTTTATATTTTATGTCAAACTTAGGTGGATCGCTGTCCACACATCCAAAGCGACTTTTTTAATCACCCGTATTTCCAAAACCTAAGTTTTTAAGGTTTTACTTGGGTGGTATAGTACTAAAGTTCTGGACCTATTCTATCATCCTATGTAAACGTCATGTTGGCACACCTCCGTATTTTTTTTATATTTCGTGTCAAACTTCGACAAATCGTTGTCTGCACATCGCATAGCGACTAATTTAATCGGCCATATTTCCAAAACCTAAGTTTTTACGGTAACTTGGGTGGTATAATACAGAAGTTCTGGTCCTATTCTATCACCCTACGTGTACGTAATGTTGGCACACCTCCGTATTTATTATTATATTTCATGTCATACTTAGACAAATCGTTGTCCGCACATCGCATAGCGACTAATTTAATCACCCATATTTCCAAAACCTAAGTTTTTACGGTAACTTGGGTGGTATAATACAGAAGTTCTGGTCCTATTCTATCACCCTATGTGTACGTCATGTATCCACAATTCCGTATTTATTTTTATATTTCATGTCAAACTTAGACAAATCGTTGTCCGCACATCGCATAGCGACTAATTTAATCACCCATATTTCCAAAACCTAAGTTTTTAAGGTAACTTGGGTGGTATAATACTAAATTTCAGGACCTATTCTATCACCCTATGTGTACTTCATGTTGGCACACTTCTGTATTTATTTTATTTTTCATGTCATACTTTGACAAATCGCTGTCCGCACATCTCAATGCGACTACTTTAATCAGCCATATTTCCAAAACCTAAGTTTTTACGGTAACTTGGGTGGTATAATACAGAAGTTCTGGTCCTATTCTATCACCCTATATGTACGTAATGTTGGCAAACCTCCGTATTTATTATTATATTTCATATCATACTTAGACAAATCGTTGTCCGCACATCGCATAATGACTAATTTAATCACCCATATTTCCAAAACCTAAGTTTTTACGGTAACTTGGGTGGTATAATACAGAAGTTCTGGTCCTATTCTATCACCCTATATGTACGTAATGTTGGCACACCTCCGTATTTATTTTTATATTTCATGTCAAACTTAGACAAATCGTTGTCCGCACATCGCATAGCGACTAATTTAATCACCCATATTTCCAAAACCTACGTTTTTTAGGTAACTTGGGTGGTATAGTACTAAAGTTCTGGACCTATTCTATCATCCTACGTGTACGTCATGTTGGCACACCTCCGTATTTTTTTTATATTTCGTGTCAAACTTCGACAAATCTCTGTCCGCACATCTCAATGCGACTGCTTTAATCAGCCATATTTCCAAAACCTAAGTTTTTACGGTAACTTGGGTGGTATAATACAGAAGTTCTGATCCTATTCTATCACCCTATGTGTACGTCATGTATCCACAATTCCGTATTTATTTTTCTAATTCATGTCAAACTTAGACAAATCGTTGTCCGCACATCGCATAGCGACTAATTTAATCACCCATATTTCCAAAACCTAAGTTTTTAAGGTAACTTGGGTGGTATAGTACTAAAGTTCTGGTCCTATTCTTTCATCCTACGTGTACGTCATGCTGACACACTGCCGTATTTATTTTATATTTTATGTCAAACTTAGGTGGATCGCTGTCCACACATCCAAAGCGACTATTTTAATCACCCGTATTTCCAAAACCTAAGTTTTTAAGGTAACTTGGGTGGTATAGTACTAAAGTTCTGGACCTATTCTATCATCCTATGTGTACGTCATGTTGGCACACCTCCGTATTTTTTTTATTTTTCATGTCATACTTAGACAAATCGTTGTCCGCACATCGCATAGCGACTAATTTAATCACCCATATTTCCAAAACCTAAGTTTTTACGGTAACTTGGGTGGTATAATACAGAAAATCTGGTCCTATTCTATCACCCTATATGTACGTAATGTTGGCAAACCTCCGTATTTATTATTATATTTCATATCATACTTAGACAAATCGTTGTCCGCACATCGCATAATGACTAATTTAATCACCCATATTTCCAAAACCTAAGTTTTTACGGTAACTTGGGTGGTATAATACAGAAGTTCTGGTCCTATTCTATCACCCTATATGTACGTAATGTTGGCACACCTCCGTATTTATTTTTATATTTCATGTCAAACTTAGACAAATCGTTGGCCGCACCTCGCATAGCGACTAATTTAATCATCCGTATTTCCAAAACCTAAGTTTTTACGGTAACTTGGGTGGTATAATACAGAAGTTCTGGTCCTATTCTATCACCCTACGTGTACGTAATGTTGGCACACCTCCGTATTTATTATTATATTTCATGTCATACTTAGACAAATCGTTGTCCGCACATCGCATAGCGACTAATTTAATCACCCATATTTCAAAAACCTAAGTTTTTACGGTAACTTGGGTGGTATAATACAGAAGTTCTGGTCCTATTCTATCACCCTATGTGTACGTCATGTATCCACAATTTCGTATTTATTTTTATATTTCATGTCAAACTTAGACAAATCGTTGTCCGCACATCGCATAGCGACTAATTTAATCACCCATATTTCCAAAACCTAAGTTTTTAAGGTAACTTGGGTGGTATAATACTAAATTTCAGGACCTATTCTATCACCCTATGTGTACTTCATGTTGGCACACTTCTGTATTTATTTTATTTTTCATGTCATACTTTGACAAATCGCTGTCCGCACATCTCAATGCGACTACTTTAATCAGCCATATTTCCAAAACCTAAGTTTTTACGGTAACTTGGGTGGTATAATACAGAAGTTCTGGTCCTATTCTATCACCCTATATGTACGTAATGTTGGCAAAACTCCGTATTTATTATTATATTTCATATCATACTTAGACAAATCGTTGTCCGCACATCGCATAATGACTAATTTAATCACCCATATTTCCAAAACCTAAGTTTTTACGGTAACTTGCGTGGTATAATACAAAAGTTCTGGTCCTATTCTATCACCCTATATGTACGTAATGTTGGCACACCTCCGTATTTATTTTTATATTTCATGTCAAACTTAGACAAATCGTTGTCCGCACATCGCATAGCGACTAATTTAATCACCCATATTTCCAAAACCTACGTTTTTTAGGTAACTTGGGTGGTATAGTACTAAAGTTCTGGACCTATTCTATCATCCTACGTGTACGTCATGTTGGCACACCTCCGTATTTTTTTTATATTTCGTGTCAAACTTCGACAAATCTCTGTCCGCACATCTCAATGCGACTGCTTTAATCAGCCATATTTCCAAAACCTAAGTTTTTACGGTAACTTGGGTGGTATAATACAGAAGTTCTGATCCTATTCTATCACCCTATGTGTACGTCATGTATCCACAATTCCGTATTTATTTTTCTAATTCATGTCAAACTTAGACAAATCGTTGTCCGCACATCGCATAGCGACTAATTTAATCACCCATATTTCCAAAACCTAAGTTTTTAAGGTAACTTGGGTGGTATAGTACTAAAGTTCTGGTCCTATTCTTTCATCCTACGTGTACGTCATGCTGACACACTGCCGTATTTATTTTATATTTTATGTCAAACTTAGGTGGATCGCTGTCCACACATCCAAAGCGACTATTTTAATCACCCGTATTTCCAAAACCTAAGTTTTTAAGGTAACTTGGGTGGTATAGTACTAAAGTTCTGGACCTATTCTATCATCCTATGTGTACGTCATGTTGGCACACCTCCGTATTTTTTTTATTTTTCATGTCATACTTAGACAAATCGTTGTCCGCACATCGCATAGCGACTAATTTAATCACCCATATTTCCAAAACCTAAGTTTTTACGGTAACTTGGGTGGTATAATACAGAAGTTCTGGTCCTATTCTATCACCCTATATGTACGTAATGTTGGCACACCTCCGTATTTATTTTTATATTTCATGTCAAACTTAGACAAATCGTTGTCCGCACATCCAAAGCGACTATTTTAATCACCCATATTTCCAAAACCTAAGTTTTTAAGGTAACTTGGGTGGTATAATACTAAATTTCAGGACCTATTCTATCATCCTATGTGTACGTCATGTTGGCACACTTCCGTATTTATTTTTAAATTTCATGTAAAACTTAGACAAATCGCTGTCCGCACATCTCAATGCGACTACTTTAATCAGCCATATTTCCAAAACCTAAGTTTTTACGGTAACTTGGGTGGTATAATACAGAAGTTCTGGTCCTATTTCATCACCCTACGTGTACGTCATGCTGACACACTGCCGTATTTATTTTTATATTTCATGTCAAACTTAGACAAATCGTTGTCCGCACATTGCATAGCGACTAATTTAATCACCCATATTTCCAAAACCTACGTTTTTTAGGTAACTTGGGTGGTATAGTACTAAAGTTCTGGACCTATTCTATCATCCTACGTGTACGTCATGTTGGCACACCTCCGTATTTTTTTTATATTTCGTGTCAAACTTCGACAAATCTCTGTCCGCACATCTCAATGCGACTGCTTTAATCAGCCATATTTCCAAAACCTAAGTTTTTACGGTAACTTGGGTGGTATAATACAGAAGTTCTGGTCCTATTCTATCAACCTATGTGTACGTCATGTATCCACAATTCCGTATTTATTTTTCTATTTCATGTCAAACTTAGACAAATCGTTGTCCGCACATCGCATAGCGACTAATTTAATCACCCATATTTCCAAAACCTAAGTTTTTACGGTAACTTGGGTGGTATAATACAGAAGTTCTGGTCCTATTCTATCACCCTACGTGTACGTCATGCTGACAAACTGCCGTATTTATTTTATATTTTATGTCAAACTTAGGTGGATCACTGTCCACACATCCAAAGCGATTATTTTAATCACCCGTATTTCCAAAACCTAAGTTTTTAAGGTAACTTGGGAGGTATAGTACTAAAGTTCTAGACCTATTCTATCATCCTATTTGTACGTCATGTTGGCACACCTCCGTATTTATTATTATATTTCATGTCATACTTAGACAAATCGTTGTCCGCACATTGCATAGCGACTAATTTAATCACCCATATTTCCAAAACCTACGTTTTTTAGGTAACTTGGGTGGTATAGTACTAAAGTTCTGGACCTATTCTATCATCCTACGTGTACGTCATGTTGGCACACCTCCGTATTTTTTTTATATTTCGTGTCAAACTTCGACAAATCTCTGTCCGCACATCTCAATGCGACTGCTTTAATCAGCCATATTTCCAAAACCTAAGTTTTTACGGTAACTTGGGTGGTATAATACAGAAGTTCTGGTCCTATTCTATCAACCTATGTGTACGTCATGTATCCACAATTCCGTATTTATTTTTCTATTTCATGTCAAACTTAGACAAATCGTTGTCCGCACATCGCATAGCGACTAATTTAATCACCCATATTTCCAAAACCTAAGTTTTTACGGTAACTTGGGTGGTATAATACAGAAGTTCTGGTCCTATTCTATCACCCTACGTGTACGTCATGCTGACAAACTGCCGTATTTATTTTATATTTTATGTCAAACTTAGGTGGATCACTGTCCACACATCCAAAGCGATTATTTTAATCACCCGTATTTCCAAAACCTAAGTTTTTAAGGTAACTTGGGAGGTATAGTACTAAAGTTCTAGACCTATTCTATCATCCTATTTGTACGTCATGTTGGCACACCTCCGTATTTATTATTATATTTCATGTCATACTTAGACAAATCGTTGTCCGCACATCGCATAGCGACTAATTTAATCACCCATATTTCCAAAACCTAAGTTTTTATGGTAACTTGGGTGGTATAATACTAAAGTTCTGGTCCTATTCTTTCATCCTACGTGTACGTCATGCTGAAACACTGCCGTATTTATTTTATATTTTATGTCAAACTTAGGTGGATCGCTGTCCACACATCCAAAGCGACTATTTTAATCACCCGTATTTCCAAAACCTAAGTTTTTAAGGTAACTTGGGTGGTATAGTACTAAAGTTCTGGACCTATTCTATCATCCTATGTGTACGTCATGTTGGCACACCTTCGTATTTTTTTATTTTTCATGTCATACTTAGACAAATCGTTTTCCGCACATCGCATAGCGACTAATTTAATCACCCGTATTTCCAAAACCTAAGTTTTGACGGTAACCTAAGTGGTATAATAATATAGTTCTAATCCTATTCTATCACCCAATGTGTACGTCATGTATCCAAAATTCCGTATTTATTTTTATATTTCATGTCAAACTTAGACAAATCGTTGTCCGCACATCCAAAGCGACTATTTTAATCACCCATATTTCCAAAACCTAAGTTTTTAAGGTAACTTGGGTGGTATAATACTAAATTTCAGGACCTATTCTATCATCCTATGTGTACGTCATGTTGGCACACTTCCGTATTTATTTTATTTTTCATGTCATACTTTGACAAATCACTGTCCGCACATCTCAATGCGACTACTTTAATCAGCCATATTTCCAAAACCTAAGTTTTTACGGTAACTTGGGTGGTATAATACAGAAGTTCTGGTCCTATTTCATCACCCTACGTGTACGTCATGCTGACACACTGCCGTATTTATTTTTTATTTTATGTCAAACTTAGGTGGATCACTGTCCACACATCCAAAGCGACTATTTTAATCACCCGTATTTCCAAAACCTAAGTTTTTAAGGTAACTTGGGTGGTATAGTACTAAAGTTCTGGACCTATTCTATCATCTTATGTGTACGTCATGTTGGCACACCTCCGTATTTTTTTTATATTTCGTGTCAAACTTCGACAAATCTCTGTCCGCACATCTCAATGCGACTACTTTAATCAGCCATATTTCCAAAACCTACGTTTTTACGGTAACTTGGGTGGTATAATACAGAAGTTCTGGTCCTACTCTATCACCCTACGTGTACGTAATGTTGGCACACCTCCGTATTTATTATTATATTTCATGTCATACTTAGACAAATCGTTGTCCGCACATCGCATAGCGACTAATTTAATCACCCATATTTCCAAAACCTAAGTTTTTAAGGTAACTTGGGTGGTATAGTACTAAAGTTCTGGTCCTATTCTTTCATCCTACGTGTACGTCATGCTGACACACTGCCGTATTTATTTTATATTTTATGTCAAACTTAGGTGGATCGCTGTCCACACATCCAAAGCGACTATTTTAATCACCCGTATTTCCAAAACCTAAGTTTTTAAGGTTTTACTTGGGTGGTATAGTACTAAAGTTCTGGACCTATTCTATCATCCTATGTAAACGTCATGTTGGCACACCTCCGTATTTTTTTTATTTTTCATGTCATACTTTGACAAATCACTGTCCGCACATCTCAATGCGACTACTTTAATCAGCCATATTTCCAAAACCTAAGTTTTTACGGTAACTTGGGTGGTATAATACAGAAGTTCTGGTCCTATTCTATCACCCTATGTGTACGTCATGTATCCACAATTCCGTATTTATTTTTATATTTCATGTCAAACTTAGACAAATCGTTGTCCGCACATCGCATAGCGACTAATTTAATCACCCATATTTCCAAAACCTAAGTTTTTAAGGTAACTTGGGTGGTATAATACTAAATTTCAGGACCTATTCTATCACCCTATGTGTACTTCATGTTGGCACACTTCTGTATTTATTTTATTTTTCATGTCATACTTTGACAAATCGCTGTCCGCACATCTCAATGCGACTACTTTAATCAGCCATATTTCCAAAACCTAAGTTTTTACGGTAACTTGGGTGGTATAATACAGAAGTTCTGGTCCTATTCTATCACCCTATATGTACGTAATGTTGGCAAACCTCCGTATTTATTATTATATTTCATATCATACTTAGACAAATCGTTGTCCGCACATCGCATAATGACTAATTTAATCACCCATATTTCCAAAACCTAAGTTTTTACGGTAACTTGGGTGGTATAATACAGAAGTTCTGGTCCTATTCTATCACCCTATATGTACGTAATGTTGGCACACCTCCGTATTTATTTTTATATTTCATGTCAAACTTAGACAAATCGTTGTCCGCACATCGCATAGCGACTAATTTAATCACCCATATTTCCAAAACCTACGTTTTTTAGGTAACTTGGGTGGTATAGTACTAAAGTTCTGGACCTATTCTATCATCCTACGTGTACGTCATGTTGGCACACCTCCGTATTTTTTTTATATTTCGTGTCAAACTTCGACAAATCTCTGTCCGCACATCTCAATGCGACTGCTTTAATCAGCCATATTTCCAAAACCTAAGTTTTTACGGTAACTTGGGTGGTATAATACAGAAGTTCTGATCCTATTCTATCACCCTATGTGTACGTCATGTATCCACAATTCCGTATTTATTTTTCTAATTCATGTCAAACTTAGACAAATCGTTGTCCGCACATCGCATAGCGACTAATTTAATCACCCATATTTCCAAAACCTAAGTTTTTAAGGTAACTTGGGTGGTATAGTACTAAAGTTCTGGTCCTATTCTTTCATCCTACGTGTACGTCATGCTGACACACTGCCGTATTTATTTTATATTTTATGTCAAACTTAGGTGGATCGCTGTCCACACATCCAAAGCGACTATTTTAATCACCCGTATTTCCAAAACCTAAGTTTTTAAGGTAACTTGGGTGGTATAGTACTAAAGTTCTGGACCTATTCTATCATCCTATGTGTACGTCATGTTGGCACACCTCCGTATTTTTTTTATTTTTCATGTCATACTTAGACAAATCGTTGTCCGCACATCGCATAGCGACTAATTTAATCACCCATATTTCCAAAACCTAAGTTTTTACGGTAACTTGGGTGGTATAATACAGAAGTTCTGGTCCTATTCTATCACCCTATATGTACGTAATGTTGGCAAACCTCCGTATTTATTATTATATTTCATATCATACTTAGACAAATCGTTGTCCGCACATCGCATAATGACTAATTTAATCACCCATATTTCCAAAACCTAAGTTTTTACGGTAACTTGGGTGGTATAATACAGAAGTTCTGGTCCTATTCTATCACCCTATATGTACGTAATGTTGGCACACCTCCGTATTTATTTTTATATTTCATGTCAAACTAAGACAAATCGTTGTCCGCACATCGCATAGCGACTAATTAAATCACCCATATTTCCAAAACCTACGTTTTTTAGGTAACTTGGGTGGTATAGTACTAAAGTTCTGGACCTATTCTATCATCCTACGTGTACGTCATGTTGGCACACCTCCGTATTTTTTTTATATTTCGTGTCAAACTTCGACAAATCTCTGTCCGCACATCTCAATGCGACTGCTTTAATCAGCCATATTTCCAAAACCTAAGTTTTTACGGTAACTTGGGTGGTATAATACAGAAGTTCTGGTCCTATTCTATCACCCTATGTGTACGTCATGTATCCACAATTCCGTATTTATTTTTCTATTTCATGTCAAACTTAGACAAATCGTTGTCCGCACATCGCATAGCGACTAATTTAATCACCCATATTTCCAAAACCTAAGTTTTTACGGTAACTTGGGTGGTATAATACAGAAGTTCTGGTCCTATTCTATCACCCTACGTGTACGTCATGCTGACAAACTGCCGTATTTATTTTATATTTTATGTCAAACTTAGGTGGATCACTGTCCACACATCCAAAGCGATTATTTTAATCACCCGTATTTCCAAAACCTAAGTTTTTAAGGTAACTTGGGTGGTATAGTACTAAAGTTCTAGACCTATTCTATCATCCTATGTGTACGTCATGTTGGCACACCTCCGTATTTATTATTATATTTCATGTCATACTTAGACAAATCGTTGTCCGCACATCGCATAGCGACTAATTTAATCACCCATATTTCCAAAACCTAAGTTTTTAAGGTAACTTGGGTGGTATAGTACTAAAGTTCTGGTCCTATTCTTTCATCCTACGTGTACGTCATGCTGACACACTGCCGTATTTATTTTATATTTTATGTCAAACTTAGGTGGATCGCTGTCCACACATCCAAAGCGACTATTTTAATCACCCGTATTTCCAAAACCTAAGTTTTTAAGGTAAATTGGGTGGTATAGTATTAAAGTTCTGGACCTATTCTATCATCCTATGTGTACGTCATGTTGGCACACCTCCGTATTTTTTTTATTTTTCATGTCATACTTAGACAAATCGTTGTCCGCACATCGCATAGCGACTAATTTAATCACCCGTATTTCCAAAACCTAAGTTTTGACGGTAACCTGAGTGGTATAATAATATAGTTCTAATCCTATTCTATCACCCAATGTGTACGTCATGTATCCAAAATTCCGTATTTATTTTTATATTTCATGTCAAACTTAGACAAATCGTTGTCCGCACATCCAAAGCGACTATTTTAATCACCCATATTTCCAAAACCTAAGTTTTTAAGGTAACTTGGGTGGTATAATACTAAATTTCAGGACCTATTCTATCATCCTATGTGTACGTCATGTTGGCACACTTCCGTATTTATTTTTAAATTTCATGTAAAACTTAGACAAATCGCTGTCCGCACATCTCAATGCGACTACTTTAATCAGCCATATTTCCAAAACCTACGTTTTTACGGTAACTTGGGTGGTATAATACAGAAGTTCTGGTCCTATTTCATCACCCTACGTGTACGTCATGCTGACACACTGCCGTATTTATTTTTATATTTCATGTCAAACTTAGACAAATCGTTGTCCGCACATTGCATAGCGACTAATTTAATCACCCATATTTCCAAAACCTACGTTTTTTAGGTAACTTGGGTGGTATAGTACTAAAGTTCTGGACCTATTCTATCATCCTACGTGTACGTCATGTTGGCACACCTCCGTATTTTTTTTATATTTCGTGTCAAACTTCGACAAATCTCTGTCCGCACATCTCAATGCGACTGCTTTAATCAGCCATATTTCCAAAACCTAAGTTTTTACGGTAACTTGGGTGGTATAATACAGAAGTTCTGGTCCTATTCTATCAACCTATGTGTACGTCATGTATCCACAATTCCGTATTTATTTTTCTATTTCATGTCAAACTTAGACAAATCGTTGTCCGCACATCGCATAGCGACTAATTTAATCACCCATATTTCCAAAACCTAAGTTTTTACGGTAACTTGGGTGGTATAATACAGAAGTTCTGGTCCTATTCTATCACCCTACGTGTACGTCATGCTGACAAACTGCCGTATTTATTTTATATTTTATGTCAAACTTAGGTGGATCACTGTCCACACATCCAAAGCGATTATTTTAATCACCCGTATTTCCAAAACCTAAGTTTTTAAGGTAACTTGGGTGGTATAGTACTAAAGTTCTAGACCTATTCTATCATCCTATTTGTACGTCATGTTGGCACACCTCCGTATTTATTATTATATTTCATGTCATACTTAGACAAATCGTTGTCCGCACATCGCATAGCGACTAATTTAATCACCCATATTTCCAAAACCTAAGTTTTTAAGGTAACTTGGGTGGTATAATACTAAAGTTCTGGTCCTATTCTTTCATCCTACGTGTACGTCATGCTGAAACACTGCCGTATTTATTTTATATTTTATGTCAAACTTAGGTGGATCGCTGTCCACACATCCAAAGCGACTATTTTAATCACCCGTATTTCCAAAACCTAAGTTTTTAAGGTAACTTGGGTGGTATAGTACTAAAGTTCTGGACCTATTCTATCATCCTATGTGTACGTCATGTTGGCACACCTCCGTATTTTTTTATTTTTCATGTCATACTTAGACAAATCGTTTTCCGCACATCGCATAGCGACTAATTTAATCACCCGTATTTCCAAAACCTAAGTTTTGACGGTAACCTGAGTGGTATAATAATATAGTTCTAATCCTATTCTATCACCCAATGTGTACGTCATGTATCCAAAATTCCGTATTTATTTTTATATTTCATGTCAAACTTAGTCAAATCGTTGTCCGCACATCCAAAGCGACTATTTTAATCACCCATATTTCCAAAACCTAAGTTTTTAAGGTAACTTGGGTGGTATAATACTAAATTTCAGGACCTATTCTATCATCCTATGTGTACGTCATGTTGGCACACTTCCGTATTTATTTTATTTTTCATGTCATACTTTGACAAATCACTGTCCGCACATCTCAATGCGACTACTTTAATCAGCCATATTTCCAAAACCTAAGTTTTTACGGTAACTTGGGTGGTATAATACAGAAGTTCTGGTCCTATTTCATCACCCTACGTGTACGTCATGCTGACACACTGCCGTATTTATTTTTTATTTTATGTCAAACTTAGGTGGATCACTGTCCACACATCCAAAGCGACTATTTTAATCACCCGTATTTCCAAAACCTAAGTTTTTAAGGTAACTTGGGTGGTATAGTACTAAAGTTCTGGACCTATTCTATCATCTTATGTGTACGTCATGTTGGCACACCTCCGTATTTTTTTTATATTTCGTGTCAAACTTCGACAAATCTCTGTCCGCACATCTCAATGCGACTACTTTAATCAGCCATATTTCCAAAACCTACGTTTTTACGGTAACTTGGGTGGTATAATACAGAAGTTCTGGTCCTACTCTATCACCCTACGTGTACGTAATGTTGGCACACCTCCGTATTTATTATTATATTTCATGTCATACTTAGACAAATCGTTGTCCGCACATCGCATAGCGACTAATTTAATCACCCATATTTCCAAAACCTAAGTTTTTAAGGTAACTTGGGTGGTATAGTACTAAAGTTCTGGTCCTATTCTTTCATCCTACGTGTACGTCATGCTGACACACTGCCGTATTTATTTTATATTTTATGTCAAACTTAGGTGGATCGCTGTCCACACATCCAAAGCGACTATTTTAATCACCCGTATTTCCAAAACCTAAGTTTTTAAGGTTTTACTTGGGTGGTATAGTACTAAAGTTCTGGACCTATTCTATCATCCTATGTAAACGTCATGTTGGCACACCTCCGTATTTTTTTTATATTTCGTGTCATACTTAGACAAATCGTTGTCCGCACATCGCATAGCGACTAATTTAATCAGCCATATTTCCAAAACCTAAGTTTTTACGGTAACTTGGGTGGTATAATACAGAAGTTCTGGTCCTAATCTATCACCCTACGTATACGTAATGTTGGCACATCACCGTATTTATTATTATATTTCATGTCATACTTAGACAAATCGTTGTCCGCACATCGCATAGCGACTAATTTAATCACCCATATTTTCAAAACCTAAGTTTTTACGGTAACTTGGGTGGTATAATACAGAAGTTCTGGTCCTATTCTATCACCCTATGTGTACGTCATGTATCCACAATTCCGTATTTATATTTATATTTCATGTCAAACTTAGACAAATCGTTGGCCGCACATCGCATAGCGACTAATTTAATCACCCATATTTCCAAAACCTAAGTTTTTAAGGTAACTTGGGTGGTATAATACTAAATTTCAGGACCTATTCTATCACCCTATGTGTACGTCATGTTGGCACACTTCCGTATTTATTTTATTTTTTCATGTCATACTTTGACAAATCGCTGTCCGCACATCTCAATGCGACTACTTTAATCAGCCATATTTCCAAAACCTAAGTTTTTACGGTAACTTGGGTGGTATAATACAGAAGTTCTGGTCCTATTCTATCACCCTATATGTACGTAATGTTGGCACACCTCCGTATTTATTATTATATTTCATGTCATACTTAGACAAATCGTTGTCCGCACATCGCATAATGACTAATTTAATCACCCATATTTCCAAAACCTAAGTTTTTACGGTAACTTGGCTGGTATAATACAGAAGTTCTGGTCCTATTCTATCACCCTATATGTACGTAATGTTGGCACACCTCCGTATTTATTTTTATATTTCATGTCAAACTTAGACAAATCGTTGTCCGCACATCGCATAGCGACTAATTTAATCACCCATATTTCCAAAACCTACGTTTTATAGGTAACTTGGGTGGTATAGTACTAAAGTTCTGGACCTATTCTATCATCCTACGTGTACGTCATGTTGGCACACCTCCGTATTTTTTTTATATTTTGTGTCAAACTTCGACAAATCTCTGTCCGCACATCTCAATGCGACTGCTTTAATCAGCCATATTTCAAAAACCTAAGTTTTTACGGTAACTTGGGTGGTATAATACAGAAGTTCTGGTCCTATTCTATCACCCTATGTGTACGTCATGTATCCACAATTCCGTATTTATTTTTCTATTTCATGTCAAACTTAGACAAATCGTTGTCCGCACATCGCATAGCGACTAATTTAATCACCCATATTTCCAAAACCTAAGTTTTTACGGTAACTTGGGTGGTATAATACAGAAGTTCTGGTACTATTCTATCACCCTACGTGTACGTCATGCTGACACACTGCCGTATTTATTTTATATTTTATGTCAAACTTAGGTGGATCGCTGTCCACACATCCAAAGCGACTATTTTAATCACCCGTATTTCCAAAACCTAAGTTTTTAAGGTTTTACTTGGGTGGTATAGTACTAAAGTTCTGGACCTATTCTATCATCCTATGTAAACGTCATGTTGGCACACCTCCGTATTTTTTTTATATTTCGTGTCATACTTAGACAAATCGTTGTCCGCACATCGCATAGCGACTAATTTAATCAGCCATATTTCCAAAACCTAAGTTTTTACGGTAACTTGGGTGGTATAATACAGAAGTTCTGGTCCTAATCTATCACCCTACGTATACGTAATGTTGGCACATCTCCGTATTTATTATTATATTTCATGTCATACTTAGACAAATCGTTGTCCGCACATCGCATAGCGACTAATTTAATCACCCATATTTTCAAAACCTAAGTTTTTACGGTAACTGGGGTGGTATAATACAGAAGTTCTGGTCCTATTCTATCACCCTATGTGTACGTCATGTATCCACAATTCCGTATTTATATTTATATTTCATGTCAAACTTAGACAAATCGTTGGCCGCACATCGCATAGCGACTAATTTAATCACCCATATTTCCAAAACCTAAGTTTTTAAAGTAACTTGGGTGGTATAATACTAAATTTCAGGACCTATTCTATCACCCTATGTGTACGTCATGTTGGCACACTTCCGTATTTATTTTATTTTTTCATGTCATACTTTGACAAATCGCTGTCCGCACATCTCAATGCGACTACTTTAATCAGCCATATTTCCAAAACCTAAGTTTTTACGGTAACTTGGGTGGTATAATACAGAAGTTCTGGTCCTATTCTATCACCCTATATGTACGTAATGTTGGCACACCTCCGTATTTATTATTATATTTCATGTCATACTTAGACAAATCGTTGTCCGCACATCGCATAATGACTAATTTAATCACCCATATTTCCAAAACCTAAGTTTTTACGGTAACTTGGCTGGTATAATACAGAAGTTCTGGTCCTATTCTATCACCCTATATGTACGTAATGTTGGCACACCTCCGTATTTATTTTTATATTTCATGTCAAACTTAGACAAATCGTTGTCCGCACATCGCATAGCGACTAATTTAATCACCCATATTTCCAAAACCTACGTTTTATAGGTAACTTGGGTGGTATAGTACTAAAGTTCTGGACCTATTCTATCATCCTACGTGTACGTCATGTTGGCACACCTCCGTATTTTTTTTATATTTTGTGTCAAACTTCGACAAATCTCTGTCCGCACATCTCAATGCGACTGCTTTAATCAGCCATATTTCAAAAACCTAAGTTTTTACGGTAACTTGGGTGGTATAATACAGAAGTTCTGGTCCTATTCTATCACCCTATGTGTACGTCATGTATCCACAATTCCGTATTTATTTTTCTATTTCATGTCAAACTTAGACAAATCGGTGTCCGCACATCGCATAGCGACTAATTTAATCACCCATATTTCCAAAACCTAAGTTTTTACGGTAACTTGGGTGGTATAATACAGAAGTTCTGGTACTATTCTATCACCCTACGTGTACGTCATGCTGACAAACTGCCGTATTTATTTTATATTTTATGTCAAACTTAGGTGGATCACTGTCCATACATCCAAAGCGTTTATTTTAATCACCCGTATTTCCAAAACCTAAGTTTTTAAGGTAACTTGGGTGGTATAGTACTAAAGTTCTAGACCTATTCTATCATCCTATGTGTACGTCATGTTGGCACACCTCCGTATTTATTATTATATTTCATGTCATACTTAGACAAATCGTTGTCCGCACATCGCATAGCGACTAATTTAATCACCCATATTTCCAAAACCTAAGTTTTTAAGGTAACTTGGGTGGTATAGTACTAAAGTTCTGGTCCTATTCTTTCATCCTACGTGTACGTCATGCTGACACACTGCCGTATTTATTTTATATTTTATGTCAAACTTAGGTGGATCGCTGTCCACACATCCAAAGCGACTATTTTAATCACCCGTATTTCCAAAACCTAAGTTTTTAAGGTAACTTGGGTGGTATAGTACTAAAGTTCTGGACCTATTCTATCATCCTATGTGTACGTCATGTTGGCACACCTCCGTATTTTTTTTATTTTTCATGTCATACTTTGACAAATCTCTGTCCGCACATATCAATGCGACTACTTTAATCAGCCATATTTCCAAAACCTAAGTTTTTACGGTAACTTGGGTGGTATAATACAGAAGTTCTGGTCCTATTCTATCACCCTATGTGTACGTCATGTATCCACAATTCCGTATTTATTTTTATATTTCATGTCAAACTTAGACAAATCGTTGTCCGCACATCGCATAGCGACTAATTTAATCACCCATATTTCCAAAACCTAAGTTTTTAAGGTAACTTGGGTGGTATAATACAAAATTTCAGGACCTATTCTATCCTCCTATGTGTACGTCATGTTGGCACACTTCCGTATTTATTTTATTTTTCATGTCATACTTTGACAAATCGCTGTCCGCACATCTCAATGCGACTACTTTAATCAGCCATATTTCCAAAACCTAAGTTTTTACGGTAACTTGGGTGGTATAATATAGAAATTCTGGTCCTATTTCATCACCCTACGTGTACGTCATGCTGACACACTGCCGTATTTATTTTATATTTTATGTCAAACTTAGGTGGATCACTGTCCACACATCCAAAGCGACTATTTTAATCACCCGTATTTCCAAAACCTAAGTTTTTAAGGTAACTTGGGTGGTATAGTACTAAAGTTCTGGACCTATTCTATCATCCTATGTGTACGTCATGTTGGCACACCTCCGTATTTTTTTATATTTCGTGTCAAACTTCGACAAATCGTTGTCCGCACATCGCATGGCGACTAATTAAATCACCCATATTTCCAAAACCTAAGTTTTTACGGTAACTTGGGTGGTATAATACAGAAGTTCAGGACCTATTCTATCATCCTATGTGTACGTCATGTATCTACAATTCCGTATTTATTTTTATATTTCATGTCATACTTAGACAAATCGTTGTCCGCACATCGCATAGCGACTAATTTAATCAGCCATATTTCCAAAACCTAAGTTTTTACGGTAACTTGGGTGGTATAGTACTAAAGTTCTGAACCTATTCTATTATCCTATGTGTACGTCATGTTGGCACACCGCCGTATTTTTTTTATATTTCGTGTCAAACTTCGACAAATCTCTGTCCGCACATCTCAATGCGAATAATTTAATCACCCATATTTCCAAAACCTAAGTTTTTACGGTAACTTGGTTGGTATAATACAGAAGTTCTGGTCCTATTCTATCACCCTATGTGTACGTCATGTATCCACAATTCCGTATTTATTTTTATATTTCATGTCAAACTTAGACAAATCGTTGTCCGCACATCGCATAGCGACTAATTTAATCAGCCATATTTCCAAAACCTAAGTTTTTACGGTAACTTGGGTGGTATAATACAGAAGTTCTGGTCCTAATCTATCACCCTACGTATACGTAATGTTGGCACATCTCCGTATTTATTATTATATTTCATGTCATACTTAGACAAATCGTTGTCCGCACATCGCATAGCGACTAATTTAATCACCCATATTTTCAAAACCTAAGTTTTTACGGTAACTTGGGTGGTATAATACAGAAGTTCTGGTCCTATTCTATCACCCTATGTGTACGTCATGTATCCACAATTCCGTATTTATATTTATATTTCATGTCAAACTTAGACAAATCGTTGGCCGCACATCGCATAGCGACTAATTTAATCACCCATATTTCCAAAACCTAAGTTTTTAAGGTAACTTGGGTGGTATAATACTAAATTTCAGGACCTATTCTATCACCCTATGTGTACGTCATGTTGGCACACTTCCGTATTTATTTTATTTTTTCATGTCATACTTTGACAAATCGCTGTCCGCACATCTCAATGCGACTACTTTAATCAGCCATATTTCCAAAACCTAAGTTTTTACGGTAACTTGGGTGGTATAATACAGAAGTTCTGGTCCTATTCTATCACCCTATATGTACGTAATGTTGGCACACCTCCGTATTTATTATTATATTTCATGTCATACTTAGACAAATCGTTGTCCGCACATCGCATAATGACTAATTTAATCACCCATATTTCCAAAACCTAAGTTTTTACGGTAACTTGGCTGGTATAATACAGAAGTTCTGGTCCTATTCTATCACCCTATATGTACGTAATGTTGGCACACCTCCGTATTTATTTTTATATTTCATGTCAAACTTAGACAAATCGTTGTCCGCACATCGCATAGCGACTAATTTAATCACCCATATTTCCAAAACCTACGTTTTATAGGTAACTTGGGTGGTATAGTACTAAAGTTCTGGACCTATTCTATCATCCTACGTGTACGTCATGTTGGCACACCTCCGTATTTTTTTTATATTTTGTGTCAAACTTCGACAAATCTCTGTCCGCACATCTCAATGCGACTGCTTTAATCAGCCATATTTCAAAAACCTAAGTTTTTACGGTAACTTGGGTGGTATAATACAGAAGTTCTGGTCCTATTCTATCACCCTATGTGTACGTCATGTATCCACAATTCCGTATTTATTTTTCTATTTCATGTCAAACTTAGACAAATCGTTGTCCGCACATCGCATAGCGACTAATTTAATCACCCATATTTCCAAAACCTAAGTTTTTAAGGTAACTTGGGTGGTATAGTACTAAAGTTCTAGACCTATTCTATCATCCTATGTGTACGTCATGTTGGCACACCTCCGTATTTTTTTATATTTCGTGTCAAACTTCGACAAATCTCTGTCCGCACATCTCAATGCGACTACTTTAATCAGCCATATTTCCAAAACCTAAGTTTTTACGGTAACTTGGGTGGTATAATACAGACGTTCTGGTCCTATTCTATCACCCTACGTGTACGTAATGTTGGCACACCTACGTATTTATTATTATATTTCATGTCATACTTAGACAAATCGTTGTCCGCACATCGCATAGCGACTAATTTAATCAGCCATATTTCCAAAACCTAAGTTTTTACGGTAACTTGGGTGGTATAGTACTAAAGTTCTGAACCTATTCTATTATCCTATGTGTACGTCATGTTGGCACACCGCCGTATTTTTTTTATATTTCGTGTCAAACTTCGACAAATCTCTGTCCGCACATCTCAATGCGAATAATTTAATCACCCATATTTCCAAAACCTAAGTTTTTACGGTAACTTGGTTGGTATAATACAGAAGTTCTGGTCCTATTCTATCACCCTATGTGTACGTCATGTATCCACAATTCCGTATTTATTTTTATATTTCATGTCAAACTTAGACAAATCGTTGTCCGCACATCGCATAGCGACTAATTTAATCAGCCATATTTCCAAAACCTAAGTTTTTACGGTAACTTGGGTGGTATAATACAGAAGTTCTGGTCCTAATCTATCACCCTACGTATACGTAATGTTGGCACATCTCCGTATTTATTATTATATTTCATGTCATACTTAGACAAATCGTTGTCCGCACATCGCATAGCGACTAATTTAATCACCCATATTTTCAAAACCTAAGTTTTTACGGTAACTTGGGTGGTATAATACAGAAGTTCTGGTCCTATTCTATCACCCTATGTGTACGTCATGTATCCACAATTCCGTATTTATATTTATATTTCATGTCAAACTTAGACAAATCGTTGGCCGCACATCGCATAGCGACTAATTTAATCACCCATATTTCCAAAACCTAAGTTTTTAAGGTAACTTGGGTGGTATAATACTAAATTTCAGGACCTATTCTATCACCCTATGTGTACGTCATGTTGGCACACTTCCGTATTTATTTTATTTTTTCATGTCATACTTTGACAAATCGCTGTCCGCACATCTCAATGCGACTACTTTAATCAGCCATATTTCCAAAACCTAAGTTTTTACGGTAACTTGGGTGGTATAATACAGAAGTTCTGGTCCTATTCTATCACCCTATATGTACGTAATGTTGGCACACCTCCGTATTTATTATTATATTTCATGTCATACTTAGACAAATCGTTGTCCGCACATCGCATAATGACTAATTTAATCACCCATATTTCCAAAACCTAAGTTTTTACGGTAACTTGGCTGGTATAATACAGAAGTTCTGGTCCTATTCTATCACCCTATATGTACGTAATGTTGGCACACCTCCGTATTTATTTTTATATTTCATGTCAAACTTAGACAAATCGTTGTCCGCACATCGCATAGCGACTAATTTAATCACCCATATTTCCAAAACCTACGTTTTATAGGTAACTTGGGTGGTATAGTACTAAAGTTCTGGACCTATTCTATCATCCTACGTGTACGTCATGTTGGCACACCTCCGTATTTTTTTTATATTTTGTGTCAAACTTCGACAAATCTCTGTCCGCACATCTCAATGCGACTGCTTTAATCAGCCATATTTCAAAAACCTAAGTTTTTACGGTAACTTGGGTGGTATAATACAGAAGTTCTGGTCCTATTCTATCACCCTATGTGTACGTCATGTATCCACAATTCCGTATTTATTTTTCTATTTCATGTCAAACTTAGACAAATCGTTGTCCGCACATCGCATAGCGACTAATTTAATCACCCATATTTCCAAAACCTAAGTTTTTAAGGTAACTTGGGTGGTATAGTACTAAAGTTCTAGACCTATTCTATCATCCTATGTGTACGTCATGTTGGCACACCTCCGTATTTATTATTATATTTCATGTCATACTTAGACAAATCGTTGTCCGCACATCGCATAGCGACTAATTTAATCACCCATATTTCCAAAACCTAAGTTTTTAAGGTAACTTGGGTGGTATAGTACTAAAGTTCTGGTCCTATTCTTTCATCCTACGTGTACGTCATGCTGACACACTGCCGTATTTATTTTATATTTTATGTCAAACTTAGGTGGATCGCTGTCCACACATCCAAAGCGACTATTTTAATCACCCGTATTTCCAAAACCTAAGTTTTTAAGGTAACTTGGGTGGTATAGTACTAAAGTTCTGGACCTATTCTATCATCCTATGTGTACGTCATGTTGGCACACCTCCGTATTTTTTTTATTTTTCATGTCATACTTTGACAAATCTCTGTCCGCACATATCAATGCGACTACTTTAATCAGCCATATTTCCAAAACCTAAGTTTTTACGGTAACTTGGGTGGTATAATACAGAAGTTCTGGTCCTATTCTATCACCCTATGTGTACGTCATGTATCCACAGTTCCGTATTTATTTTTATATTTCATGTCAAACTTAGACAAATCGTTGTCCGCACATCGCATAGCGACTAATTTAATCACCCATATTTCCAAAACCTAAGTTTTTAAGGTAACTTGGGTGGTATAATACAAAATTTCAGGACCTATTCTATCATCCTATGTGTACGTCATGTTGGCACACTTCCGTATTTATTTTATTTTTCATGTCATACTTTGACAAATCGCTGTCCGCACATCTCAATGCGACTACTTTAATCAGCCATATTTCCAAAACCTAAGTTTTTACGGTAACTTGGGTGGTATAATATAGAAATTCTGGTCCTATTTCATCACCCTACGTGTACGTCATGCTGACACACTGCCGTATTTATTTTATATTTTATGTCAAACTTAGGTGGATCACTGTCCACACATCCAAAGCGACTATTTTAATCACCCGTATTTCCAAAACCTAAGTTTTTAAGGTAACTTGGGTGGTATAGTACTAAAGTTCTGGACCTATTCTATCATCCTATGTGTACGTCATGTTGGCACACCTCCGTATTTTTTTATATTTCGTGTCAAACTTCGACAAATCGTTGTCCGCACATCGCATGGCGACTAATTAAATCACCCATATTTCCAAAACCTAAGTTTTTACGGTAACTTGGGTGGTATAATACAGAAGTTCTGGTCCTATTCTATCACCCTATGTGTACGTCATGTATCTACAATTCCGTATTTATTTTTATATTTCATGTCAAACTTAGACAAATCGTGGTCCGCACATCGCATAGCGACTACTTTAATCAGCCATATTTCCAAAACCTAAGTTTTTACGGTAACTTGGGTGGTATAATACAGAAGTTCTGGTCCTATTTCATCACCCTACGTGTACGTCATGCTGACACACTGCCGTATTTATTTTATATTTTATGTCAAACTTAGGTGGATCACTGTCCACACATCGCATAGCGACTAATTTAATCACCCATATTTCCAAAACCTAAGTTTTTAAGGTAACTTGGGTGGTATAATACTAAATTTCAGGACCTATTCTATCATCCTATATGTACGTCATGTTGGCACACTTCCGTATTTATTTTATTTTTCATGTCATACTTTGACAAATCGCTGTCCGCACATCTCAATGCGACTACTTTAATCAGCCATATTTCCAAAACCTAAGTTTTTACGGTAACTTGGGTGGTATAATACAGAAGTTCTGGTCCTATTCTATCACCCTATGTGTACGTCATGTATCCACAATTCCGTATTTATTTTTATATTTCATGTCAAACTTAGACAAATCGTTTTCCGCACATCGCATAGCGACTAGTTTAATCACCCATATTTCCAAAACCTAAGTTTGTAAGGTAACTTGGGTGGTATAGTACTAAAGTTCTGGTCCTATTCTTTTATCCTACGTGTACGTCATGCTGACACACTGCCGTATTTATTCTATATTTTATGTCAAACTTAAGTGGATCGCTGTCCACACATCCAAAGCGACTATTTTAATCACCCGTATTTCCAAAACCTAAGTTTTTAAGGTAACTTGGGTGGTATAGTACTAAAGTTCTGGACCTATTCTATCATCCTATGGGTACGTCATGTTGGCACACCTCCGGATTTTTTTTATATTTCGTGTCAAACTTCGACAAATCGTTGTCCGCACATCGCATAGCGACTAATTTAATCACCCATATTTCCAAAACCTAAGTTTTTAAGGTAACTTGGGTGGTATAATACTAAATTTCAGGACCTATTCTATCATCCTATGTGTACGTCATGCTGACACACTGCCGTATTTATTTTATATTTTATGTCAAACTTAGGTGGATCACTGTCCACACATCCAAAGCGACTAATTTAATCACCATATTTCCAAAACCTAAGTTTTTAAGGTAACTTGGGTTGTATAGTACTAAAGTCCTGGTCCTATTCTTTCATCCTACGTGTACGTCATGCTGACACACTTCCGTATTTATTTTATATTTTATGTCAAACTTAGGTGGATCGCTGTCCACACATCCAAAGCGACTATTTTAATCACCCGTATTTCCAAAACCTAAGTTTTGACGGTAACCTGAGTGATATAATAATATAGTTCTAATCCTATTCTATCACCCAATGTGTACCTCATGTATCCAAAATTCCGTATTTATTTTTATATTTCATGTCAAACTTAGACAAATCGTTGTCCGCACATCGCATAGCGACTAATTTAATCACCCATATTTCCAAAACCTAAGTTTTTACGGTAACTTGGGTGGTATAATACAGAAGTTCTGGTCCTATTCTATCACCCTATGTGTACGTCATGTATCCACAATTCCGTATTTATTTTTATATTTCATGTCAAACTTAGACAAATCGCTGTCCGCACATCTCAATGCGACTACTTTAATCAGCCATATTTCCAAAACCTAAGTTTTTACGGTAACTTGGGTGGTATAGTACTAAAGTTCTGGACCTATTCTATCATCCTATGTGTACGTCATGTTGGCACACTTCCGTATTTATTTTATTTTTCATGTCATACTTTGACAAATCGCTGTCCGCACATCTCAATGCGACTACTTTAATCAGCCATATTTCCAAAACCTAAGTTTTTCCGGTAACTTGGGTGGTATAATACAGAAGTTCTGGTCCTATTTCATCACCCTACGTGTACGTCATGCTGACACACTGCCGTATTTATTTTATATTTTATGTCAAACTTAGGTGGATCACTGTCCACACATCCAAAGCGACTACTTTAATCAGCCATATTTCCAAAACCTAAGTTTTTACGGTAACTTGGGTGGTATAATACAGAAGTTCTGGTCCTATTCTATCACCCTACGTGTACGTAATGTTGGCACACCTCCGTATTTATTTTTATATTTCATGTCAAACTTAGACAAATCGTTGTCCGCACATCGCATAGCGACTAATTTAATCACCCATATTTTCAAAACCTAAGTTTTTAAGGTAACTTGGGTGGTATAATACTAAATTTCAGGACCTATTCTATCATCCTATGTGTACGTCATGTTTGCACACTTCCGTATTTATTTTATTTTTCATGTCATACTTTGACAAATCGCTGTCCGCACATCTCAATGCGACTACTTTAATCAGCCATATTTTCAAAACCTAAGTTTTTACGGTAACTTGGGTGGTATAATACCGAAGTTCTGGTCCTATTTCATCACCCTACGTGTACGTCAAGCTGACACACTGCCGTATTTATTTTATATTTTATGTCAAACTTAGGTGGATCACTGTCTACACATCCAAAGCGACTATTTTAATCACCCGTATTTCAAAAACCTAAGTTTTTAAGGTAACTTGGGTGGTATAGTACTAAAGTTCTGGACCTATTCTATCATCCTATGTGTACGTCATGTTGGCACACCTCCGTATTTTTTTTATATTTCGTGTCAAACTTCGACAAATCTCTGTCCGCACATCTCAATGCGACTACTTTAATCAGCCATATTTCCAAAACCTAAGTTTTTACGGTAACTTGGGTGGTATAATACAGAGGTTCTGGTCCAATTCTATCACCCTACGTGTACGTAATGTTGGCACACCTCCGTATTTATTGTTATATTTCATGTGATACTTAGACAAATCGTTGTCCGCACATCGCATAGCGACTAATTTAATCACCCATATTTCCAAAACCTAAGTTTTTAAGGTAACTTGGGTGGTATAGTACTAAAGTTCTGGTCCTATTCTTTCATCCTACGTGTACGTCATGCTGACACACTGCCGTATTTATTTTATATTTTATGTCAAACTTAGGTGGATCGCTGTCCACACATCCAAAGTGACTATTTTAATCACCGGTATTTCCAAAACCTAAGTTTTTAAGGTAACTTGGGTGGTATAGTACTAAAGTTCTGGACGTATTCTATCGTCCTATGTGTACGTCATGTTGGCACACCTCCGTATTTTTTTTATATTTCGTGTCAAACTTCGACAAATCTCTGTCCGCACATCTCAATGCGACTAATTTAATCACCCATATTTCCAAAACCTAAGTTTTTACGGTAACTTGGGTGGTATAATAATATAGTTCTAATCCTATTCTATCACCCAATGTGTACGTCATGTATCCAAAATTCCGTATTAATTTTTAATTTTCATGTCAAACTTAGACAAATCGTTGTCCGCACATCGCATAGCGACTAATTTAATCACCCATATTTCCAGAACCTAAGTTTTTAAGGTAACTTGGGTGGTATAATACTAAATTTCAGGACCTATTCTATCATCCTATGTGTACGTCATGTTGGCACACTTCCGTATTTATTTTATTTTTCATGTCATACTTTGACAAATCGCTGTCCGCACATCTCAATGCGACTACTTTAATCAGCCATATTTCCAAAACCTAAGTTTTTAAGGTAACTTGGGTGGTATAATACAGAAGTTCTGGTCCTATTCTATCACCCTATGTGTACGTCATGTATCCACAATTCCGTATTTATTTTTATATTTCATGTCAAACTTAGACAAATCGTTGTCCGCACATCGCATAGCGACTAATTTAATCACCCATATTTCCAAAACCTAAGTTTTTAAGGTAACTTGGGTGGTATAATACAGAAGTTCTGGTCCTATTCTATCACCCTATGTGTACGTCATGTATCCACAATTCCGTATTTGTTTTTATATTTCATGTCAAACTTAGACAAATCGTTGTCCGCACATCGCATAGCGACTAATTTAATCACCCATATTTCCAAAACCTAAGTTTTTAAGGTAACTTGGGTGGTATAATACTAAATTTCAGGACCTATTCTATCATCCTATGTGTACGTCATGTTGGCACACTTCCGTATTTATTTTATTTTTCATGTCATACTTTGACAAATCGCTGTCCGCACATCTCAATGCGACTACTTTATTCAGCCATATTTCCAAATCCTAAGTTTTTACGGTAACTTGGGTGGTATAATACAGAAGTTCTGGTCCTATTTCATCACCCTACGTGTACGTCATGCTGACACACTGCCGTATTTATTTTATATTTTATGTCAAACTTAGGTGGATCGCTGTCCACACATCCAAAGCGACTATTTTAATCACCCATATTTCCAAAACCTAAGTTTTTAAGGTAACTTGGTTGGTATAGTACTAAAGTTCTGGTCCTATTCTTCCATCCTACGTGTACGTCATGCTGACACACTGCCGTATTTATTTTATATTTTATGTCAAACTTAGGTGGATCGCTGTCCACACATCCAAAGCGACTATTTTAATCACCCATATTTCCAAAACCTAAGTTTTTAAGGTAACTTGGGTGGTATAGTACTAAAGTTCTGGAACTATTCTATCATCCCATGTGTACGTCATGTTGGCACACCTCCGTATTTTTTTATATTTCGTGTCAAACTTCGACAAATCTCTGTCCGCACATCTCAATGCGACTACTTTAATCAGCCATATTTCCAAAACCTAAGTTTTTACGGTAACTTGGGTGGTATAATACAGACGTTCTGGTCCTATTCTATCACCCTACGTGTACGTAATGTTGGCACACCTACGTATTTATTATTATATTTCATGTCATACTTAGACAAATCGTTGTCCGCACATCGCATAGCGACTAATTTAATCAGCCATATTTCCAAAACCTAAGTTTTTACGGTAACTTGGGTGGTATAGTACTAAAGTTCTGAACCTATTCTATTATCCTATGTGTACGTCATGTTGGCACACCGCCGTATTTTTTTTATATTTCGTGTCAAACTTCGACAAATCTCTGTCCGCACATCTCAATGCGAATAATTTAATCACCCATATTTCCAAAACCTAAGTTTTTACGGTAACTTGGTTGGTATAATACAGAAGTTCTGGTCCTATTCTATCACCCTATGTGTACGTCATGTATCCACAATTCCGTATTTATTTTTATATTTCATGTCAAACTTAGACAAATCGTTGTCCGCACATCGCATAGCGACTAATTTAATCACCCATAATTCCAAAACCTAAGTTTTTACGGTAACTTGGGTGGTATAATACTAAATTTCAGGACCTATTCTTTCATCCTATGTGTACGTCATGTTGGCACACTTCCGTATTTATTTTATTTTTCATGTCATACTTTGACAAATCGCTGTCCGCACATCTCAATGCGACTAATTTAATCAGCCATATTTCCAAATCCTAAGTTTTTACGGTAACTTGGGTGGTATAATACAGAAGTTCTGGTCCTATTCTATCACCCTATGTGTACGTCATGTATCCACAATTCCGTATTTATTTTTATATTTCATGTCAAACTTAGACAAATCGTTGTCCGCACATCGCATAGCGACTAATTCAATCACCCATATTTCCAAAACCTAAGTTTTTACGGTAACTTGGGTGGTATAATACAGAAGTTCTGGTCCTATTCTATCACCCTATGTGTACGTCATGTATCCACAATTCCGTATTTATTTTTATATTTCATGTCAAACTTAGACAAATCGCTGTCCGCACATCTTAATGCGACTACTTTAATCAGCCATATTTCCAAAACCTAAGTTTTTACGGTAACTTGGGTGGTATAGTACTAAAGTTCTGGACCTATTCTATCATCCTATGTGTACGTCATGTTGGCACACCTCCGTATTTTTTTTATATTTCGTGTCAAACTTCGACAAATCTCTGTCCGCACATCTCAATGCGACTAATTTAATCACCCATATTTCCAAAACCTAAGATTTTACGGTAACTTGGGTGGTATAATACAGAAGTTCTGGTCCTATTCTATCACCCTATGTGTACGTCATGTATCCACAATTCCGTATTTATTTTCATATTTCATGTCAAACTTAGACAAATCGTTGTCCGCACATCGCATAGCGACTAATTTAATCACCCATATTTCCAAAACCTAAGTTTTTACGGTAACTTGGGTGGTATAATACAGAAGTTCTGGTCCTATTCTATCACCCTATGTGTACGTCATGTATCCACAATTCCGTATTTATTTTTATATTTCATGTCAAACTTAGACAAATCGCTGTCCGCACATCTCAATGCGACTACTTTAATCAGCCATATTTCCAAAACCTAAGTTTTTAAGGTAACTTGGGTGGTATAATACTAAATTTCAGGACCTATTCTATCATCCTATGTGTACGTCATGTTGGCACACTTCCGTATTTATTTTATTTTTCTTGTCATACTTTGACAAATTGCTGTCCGCACATCTCAATGCGACTATTTTAATCAGCCATATTTCCAAAACCTAAGGTTTTACGGTAACTTGGGTGGTATAATACAGAAGTTCTGGTCCTATTTCATCACCCTACATGTACGTCATGCTGACACACTGCCGTATTTATTTTATATTTTATGTCAAACTTAGGTGGATCACTGTCCACACATCTCAATGCGACTACTTTAATCAGCCATATTTCCAAAACCTAAGTTTTTACGGTAACTTGGGTGGTATAATACAGAAGTTCTGGTCCTATTCTATCATCCTATGTGTACGTCATGTTGGCACACTTCCGTATTTATTTTATTTTTCTTGTCATACTTTGACAAATCGCTGTCCGCACATCTCAATGCGACTATTTTAATCAGCCATATTTCCAAAACCTAAGGTTTTACGGTAACTTGGGTGGTATAATACAGAAGTTCTGGTCCTATTTCATCACCCTACATGTACGTCATGCTGACACACTGCCGTATTTATTTTATATTTTATGTCAAACTTAGGTGGATCACTGTCCACACATCTCAATGCGACTACTTTAATCAGCCATATTTCCAAAACCTAAGTTTTTACGGTAACTTGGGTGGTATAATACAGAAGTTCTGGTCCTATTCTATCATCCTATGTGTACGTCATGTTGGCACACTTCCGTATTTATTTTATTTTTCTTGTCATACTTTGACAAATCACTGTCCACACATCCAAAGCGACTAATTTAATCACCCATATTTCCAAAACCTAAGTTTTTACGGTAACTTGGGTGTTATAATACTAAATTTCAGGACCTATTCTTTCATCCTATGTGTACGTCATGTTGGCATACTTCCGTATTTATTTTATTTTTCATGTCATACTTTGACAAATCGCTGTCCGCACATCTCAATGCGACTTCTTTAATCAGCCATATTTCCAAAACCTAAGTTTTTACGGTAACTTGGGTAGTATAATACAGAAGTTCTGGTCCTATTCTATCACCCTATGTGTACGTCATGTATCCACAATTCCGTATTTATTTTTATATTTCATGTCAAACTTAGACAAATCGCTGTCCGCACATCTCAATGCGACTACTTTAATCAGCCATATTTCCAAAACCTAAGTTTTTACGGTAACTTGGGTGCTATAGTACTAAAGTTCTGGACCTATTCTATCATCCTATGTGTACGTCATGTTGGCACACCTCCGTATTTTTTTATATTTCGTGTCAAACTTCGACAAATCTCTGTCCGCACATCTCAATGCGACTAATTTAATCACCCATATTTCCAAAACCTAAGTTTTTACGGTAACTTGGGTGGTATAATACAGAAGTTATGGTCCTATTCTATCACCCTATGTGTACGTCATGTATCCACAATTCCGTATTTATTTTTATATTTCATGTCAAACTTAGACAAATCGTTGTCCGCACATCGCATAGCGACTAATTTAATCACCCATATTTCAAAAACCTAAGTTTTTACGGTAACTTGGGTGGTATAATACAGAAGTTCTGGTCCTATTCTATCACCCTACGTGTACGTAATGTTGGCACACCTCCGTATTTATTATTATATTTCATGTCATACTTAGACAAATCGTTGTCCGCACATCGCATTGCGACTAATTTAATCACCCATATTTCCAAAACCTAAGTTTTTAAGGTAACTTGGGTGGTATAATACAGAAGTTCTGGTCCTATTCTATCACCCTATGTGTACGTCATGTATCCACAATTCCGTATTTATTTTTATATTTCATGTCATACTTAGACAAATCGTTGTCCGCACATCGCATAGCGACTAATTTAATCACCCATATTTCCAAAACCTAAGTTTTTACGGTAACTTGGGTGGTATAGTACTAAAGTTCTGGACCTATTCTATCATCCTATGTGTACGTCATGTTGGCACACCTCCGTATTTTTTTATATTTCGTGTCAAACTTCGACAAATCTCTGTCCGCACATCTCAATGCGACTACTTTAATCAGCCATATTTCCAAAACCTAAGTTTTTACGGTAACTTGGGTGGTATAATACAGAAGTTCTGGTCCAATTCTATCACCCTATGTGTACGTCATGTATCCACAATTCCGTATTTATTTTTATATTTCATGGCAAACTTAGACAAATCGTTGTCCGAACATCGCATTGCGACTAATTTAATCACCCATATTTCCAAAACCTAAGTTTTTAAGGTAACGTGGGTGGTATAATACTAAATTTCAGGACCTATTCTATCATCCTATGTGTACGTCATGTTGGCACACTTCCGTATTTATTTTATTTTTCATGTCATACTTTGACAAATCGCTGTCCGCACATCTCAATGCGACTACTTTAATCAGCCATATTTCCAAAACCTAAGTTTTTACGGTAACTTGGGTGGTATAATACAGAAGTTCTGGTCCTATTCTATCACCCTACGTGTACGTCATGTATCCACAATTCCGTATTTATTTTTATATTTCATGTCAAACTTAGAAAAATCGTTGTCCGCACATCGCATAGCGACTAATTTAATCACCCATATTTCCAAAACCTAAGTTTTTAAGGTAACTTGGGTGGTATAGTACTAAAGTTCTGGTCCTATTCTATCACCCTACGTGTACGTAATGTTGGCACACCTCCGTATTTTTTTATATTTCGTGTCAAACTTCGACAAATCTCTGTCCGCACATCTCAATGCGACTACTTTAATCAGCCATATTTCCAAAACCTAAGTTTTTACGGTAACTTGGGTGGTATAATACAGAAGTTCTGGTCATATTCTATCACCCTACGTGTACGTAAAGTTGGCACACCTCCGTATTTATTATTATATTTCATGTCATACTTAGACAAATCGTTGTCCGCACATCTAATAGCGACTAATTTAATCACCCAAATTTCCAAAACCTAAGTTTTTAAGGTAACTTGGGTGGTATAGTACTAAAGTTCTGGTCCTATTCTTTCATCCTATGTGTACGTCATGTTGGCACACTTCCGTATTTATTTTATTTTTCATGTCATACTTTGACAAATCGCTGTCCGCACATCTCAATGCGACTACTTTAACCAGCCATATTTCCAAAACCTAAGTTTTTACGGTAACTTGGGTGGTATAATACAGAAGTTCTGGTCCTATTCTATCACCCTATGTGTACGTCATGTATCCACAATTCCGTATTTATTTTATATTTTATGTCAAACTTAGGTGGATCACTGTCCACACATCCAAAGCTACTATTTTAATCACCCGTATTTCCAAAACCTAAGTTTTTAAGGTAACTTGGGTGGTATAGTACTAAAGTTCTGGACCTATTCTATCATCCTATGTGTACATCATGTTGGCACACCTCGTATTTTCTTTATATTTCGTGTCAAACGTCGACAAATCGTTGTCCGCACATCGCATAGCGACTAATTTAATCACCCATATTTCCAAAACCTAAGTTTTTACGGTAACTTGGGTGGTATAATACAGACGTTCTGGTCCTATTCTATCACCCTACGTGTACGTCATGTATCCACAGTTCCGTATTTATTTTTGTATTTCATGGCAAACTTAGACAAATCGTTGTCCGCACATCGCATAGCGACTAATTTAATCACCCATATTTCCAAAACCTAAGTTTTTAAGGTAACGTGGGTAGTATAATACTAAATATCAGGACCTATTCTATCATCCTACGTGTACGTCATGTTGGCACACTTCCGTATTTATTTTATTTTTCATGTCATACTTTGACAAATCGTTGTCCGCACATCTCAATGCGACTACTTTAATCAGCCATATTTCCAAAACCTAAGTTTTTACGGTAACTTGGGTGGTATAATACAGAAGTTCTGGTCCTATTCTATCACCCTACGTGTACGTCATGTATCCACAATTCCGTATTTATTTTTATATTTCATGTCAAACTTAGAAAAATCGTTGTCCGCACATCGCATAGCGACTAATTTAATCACCCATATTTCCAAAACCTAAGTTTTTAAGGTAACTTGGGTGGTATAGTACTAAAGTTCTGGTCCTATTCTTTCATCCTACGTGTACGTCATGCTGACACACTTCCGTATTTATTTTATATTTTATGTCAAACTTTGACAAATCGCTGTCCGCACATCTCAATGCGACTACTTTAATCAGCCATATTTCCAAAACCTAAGTTTTTACGGTAACTTGGGTGGTATAATACAGAAGTTCTGGTCCTATTCTATCACCCTACGTGTACGTAATGTTGGCACACCTCCGTATTTATTATTATATTTCATGTCATAATTAGACAAATCGTTGTCCGCACATCGCATAGCGAATAATTTAATCACCCATATTTCCAAAACCTAAGTTTTTAAGGTAACTTGGGTGGTATAATACTAAATTTCAGGACCTATTCTATCATCCTATGTGTACGTCATGTTGGCACACTTCCGTATTTTTTATATTTTTCATGTCATACTTTGACAAATCGCTGTCCGCACATCTCAATGCGACTACTTTAATCAGCCATATTTCCAAAACCTAAGTTTTTACGGTAACTTGGGTGGTATAGTACTAAAGTTCTGGGCCTATTCTATCATTCTATGTGTACGTCATGTTGGCACACCTCCGTATTTTTTTTTATATTTTATGTCAAACTTCGACAAATCTCTGTCCGCACATCTCTATGCGACTACTTTAATCAGCCATATTTCCAAAACCTAAGTTTTTACGGTAACTTGGGTGGTATAATACAGAAGTTCTGGTCCTATTCTATCACCCTACGTGTACGTTATGTTGGCACACCTCCGTATTTATTATTATATTTCATGTCATACTTAGACAAATCGTTGTCTGCACATCGCATAGCGACTAATTTAATCACCCATATTTCCAAAACCTAAGTTTTTACGGTAACTTGGGTGGTATAATACAGAAGTTCTGGTCCTATTCTATCACTTTATGTGTACGTCATGTATCCACAATTCCGTATTTATTTTATATTTCATGTCAAACTTAGACAAATCGCTGTCCGCACATCGCATAGCGACTAATTTAATCACCCATATTTCCAAAACCTAAGTTTTTAAGGTAACTTGGGTGGTATAATACTAAATTTCAGGACCTATTCGATCATCCTATGTGTACGTCATGTTGGCACACTTCTGTATTTATTTTATTTTTCATGTCATACTTTGACAAATCGCTGTCCGCACATCTCAATGCGACTACTTTAATCAGCCATATATCCAAAACCTAAGTTTTTACGGTAACTTGGGTGGTATAATACAGAAGTTCTGGTCCTATTCTATCACCCTATGTGTACGTCATGTATCCACAATTCCGTATTTATTTTTATATTTCATGTCAAACTTAGAAAAATCGTTGTCCGCACATCGCATAGCGACTAATTTAATCACCCATATTTCCAAAACCTAAGTTTTTAAGGTAACTTGGGTGGTATAGTACTAAAGTTCTGGTCCTATTCTTTCATCCTACGTGTACGTCATGCTGACACACTTCCGTATTTATTTTATATTTTATGTCAAACTTAGGTGGATCGCTGTCCACACATCCAAAGCGACTATTTTAATCACCCGTATTTCCAAAACCTAAGTTCTTACGGTAACTTGGGTGGTATAATACAGAAGTTCTGGTCCTATTCTATCACCCTACGTGTACGTAATGTTAGCACACCTCTGTATTTATTATTATATTTCGTGTCAAACTTCGACATATCTCTGTCCGCACATCTCAATGCGACTACTTTAATCAGCCATATTTCCAAAACCTAAGTTTTTACGGTAACTTGGGTGGTATAATACAGAAGTTCTGGTCCTATTCTATCACCCTACGTGTACGTAATGTTGGCAAACCTCCGTATTTATTATTATATTTCATGTCATATTTAGACAAATCGTTGTCCGCACATCGCATAGCGACTAATTTAATCACCCATATTTCCAAAACCTAAGTTTTTAAAGTAACTTGGGTGGTATAATACTAAAAATCAGGACCTATTCTATCATCCTATGTGTACGTCATGTTGGCACACTTCCGTATTTATTTTATTTTTCATGTCATACTTTGACAAATCGCTGTCCGCACATCTCAATGCGACTACTTTAATCAGCCATATTTCCAAAACCTAAGTTTTTACGGTAACTTGGGTGGTATAGTACTAAAGTTCTGGGCCTATTCTATCATTCTATGTGTACGTCATGTTGGCACACCTCCGTATTTTTTTTATATTTTATGTCAAACTTCGACAAATCTCTGTCCGCACATCTCAATGCGACTACTTTAATCAGCCATATTTTCAAAACCTAAGTTTTTACGGTGGTATAATACAGAAGTTCTGGTCCTATTCTATCACCCTACGTGTACGTTATGTTGGCACACCTCCGTATTTATTATTATATTTCATGTCATACTTAGACAAATCGTTGTCTGCACATCGCATAGCGACTAATTTAATCACCCATATTTCCAAAACCTAAGTTTTTACGGTAACTTGGGTGGTATAATACAGAAGTTCTGGTCCTATTCTATCACTTTATGTGTACGTCATGTATCCACAATTCCGTATTTATTTTATATTTCATGTCAAACTTAGACAAATCGCTGTCCGCACATCGCATAGCGACTAATTTAATCACCCATATTTCCAAAACCTAAGTTTTTAAGGTAACTTGGGTGGTATAATACTAAATTTCAGGACCTATTCGATCATCCTATGTGTACGTCATGTTGGCACACTTCCGTATTTATTTTATTTTTCATGTCATACTTTGACAAATCGCTGTCCGCACATCTCAATGCGACTACTTTAATCAGCCATATTTCCAAAACCTAAGTTTTTACGGTAACTTGGGTGGTATAATACAGAAGTTCTGGTCCTATTCTATCACCCTATGTGTACGTCATGTATCCACAATTCCGTATTTATTTTATATTTCATGTCAAACTTAGACAAATCGCTGTCCGCACATCGCATAGCGACTAATTTAATCACCCATATTTCCAAAACCTAAGTTTTTAAGGTAACTTGGGTGGTATAGTACTAAAGTTCTGGTCCTATTCTTTCATCCTACGTGTACGTCATGCTGACACACTGCCGTATTTATTTTATATTTTATGTCAAACTTAGGTGGATCGCTGTCCACACATCCAAAGCGACTATTTTAATCACCCGTATTTCCAAAACCTAAGTTTTTAAGGTAACTTGGGTGGTATAGTACTAAAGTTCTGGACCTATTCTATCATCCTATGTGTACGTCATGTTGGCACACCTCCGTATTTTTTTTATATTTCGTGTCAAACTTCGACAAATCTCTGTCCGCACATCTCAATGCGACTACTTTAATCAGCCATATTTCCAAAACCTAAGTTTTTACGGTAACTTGGGTGGTATAATACAGAAGTTCTGGTCCTATTCTATCAACCTACGTGTACGTAATGTTGGCACACCTCCGTATTTATTATTATATTTAATGTCATACTTAGACGAATCGTTGTCCGCACATCGCATAGCGACTAATTTAATCACCCATATTTCCAAAACCTAAGTTTTTACGGTAACTTGGGTGGTATAATACAGAAGTTCTGGTCCTATTCTATCACCCTATGTGTACGTCATGTATCCACAATTCCGTATTTATTTTTATATTTCATGTCAAACTTAGACAAATCGTTGTCCGCACATCGCATAGCGACTAATTTAATCACCCATATTTCCAAAACCTAAGTTTTTAAGGTAACTTGGGTGGTATAATACTAAATTTCAGGACCTATTCTATCATCCTATGTGTACGTCATGTTTGCACACTTCCGTATTTATTTTATTTTTCATGTCATACTTTGACAAATCGCTGTCCGCACATCTCAATGCGACTACTTTAATCAGCCATATTTCGAAACCTAAGTTTTTACGGTAACTTGGGTGGTATAATACAGAAGTTCTGGTCCTATTTCATCATCCTACGTGTACGTCATGCTGACACACTGCCGTATTTATTTTATATTTTATGTCAAACTTAGGTGGATCGCTGTCCACACATCCAAAGCGACTATTTTAATCACCCGTATTTCCAAAACCTAAGTTTTTAAGGTAACTTGGGTGGTATAGTTCTAAAGTTCTGGACCTATTCTATCATCCTATGTGTACGTCATGTTGGCACACCTCCGTATTTTTTTTATATTTCGTGTCAAACTTCGACAAATCTCTGTCCGCACATCTCAATGCGACTACTTTAATCAGCCACATTTCCAAAACCTAAGTTTTTACGGTAACTTGGGTTGTATAATACAGAAGTTCTGGTCCTAATCTATCACCCTACGTGTACGTCATGTTGGCACACCTCCGTATTTTTTTATATTTCGTGTCAAACTTCGACAAATCTCTGTCCGCACATCTCAATGCGACTACTTTAATCACCCATATTTCCAAAACCTAAGTTTTTAAGGTAACTTGGGTGGTATAATACTAAATTTCAGGACCTATTCTATCATCCTATGTGTACGTCATGTTGGCACACTTCCGTATTTATTTTATTTTTCATGTCATACTTTGACAAATCGCTGTCCGCACATCTCAATGCGACTACTTTAATCAGCCATATTTCCAAAACCTAAGTTTTTACGGTAACTTGGGTGGTATAATACAGAAGTTCTGGTCCTATTTCATCACCCTACGTGTACGTCATGCTGACACACTGCCGTATTTATTTTATATTTTATGTCAAACTTAGACAAATCGTTGTCCGCACATCTCAATGCGACTACTTTAATCAGCCATATTTCCAAAACCTAAGTTTTTAAGGTAACTTGGGTGGTATAATACTAAATTTCAGGACCTATTCTATCATCCTATGTGTACGTCATGTTGGCACACTTCCGTATTTATTTTATTTTTCATGTCATACTTTGACAAATCGCTGTCCGCACATCTCAATGCGACTACTTTAATCAGCCATATTTCCAAAACCTAAGTTTTTACGGTAACTTGGGTGGTATAATACAGAAGTTCTGGTCCTATTCTATCACCCTATGTGTACGTCATGTATCCACAATTCCGTATTTATTTTATATTTCATGTCAAACTTAGACAAATCGCTGTCCGCACATCGCATAGCGACTAATTTAATCACCCATATTTCCAAAACCTAAGTTTTTAAGGTTACTTGGGTGGTATAGTACTAAAGTTCTGGTCCTATTCTTTCATCCTACGTGTACGTCATGCTGACACACTGCCGTATTTATTTTATATTTTATGTCAAACTTAGGTGGATCGCTGTCCACACATCCAAAGCGACTATTTTAATCACCCGTATTTCCAAAACCTAAGTTTTTAAGGTAACTTGGGTGGTATAGTACTAAAGTTCTGGACCTATTCTATCATCCTATGTGTACGTCATGTTGGCACACCTCCGTATTTTTTTTATATTTCGTGTCAAACTTCGACAAATCTCTGTCCGCACATCTCAATGCGACTACTTTAATCAGCCATATTTCCAAAACCTAAGTTTTTACGGTAACTTGGGTGGTATAATACAGAAGTTCTGGTCCTATTCTATCAACCTACGTGTACGTAATGTTGGCACACCTCCGTATTTATTATTATATTTAATGTCATACTTAGACGAATCGTTGTCCGCACATCGCATAGCGACTAATTTAATCACCCATATTTCCAAAACCTAAGTTTTTACGGTAACTTGGGTGGTATAATACAGAAGTTCTGGTCCTATTCTATCACCCTATGTGTACGTCATGTATCCACAATTCCGTATTTATTTTTATATTTCATGTCAAACTTAGACAAATCGTTGTCCGCACATCGCATAGCGACTAATTTAATCACCCATATTTCCAAAACCTAAGTTTTTAAGGTAACTTGGGTGGTATAATACTAAATTTCAGGACCTATTCTATCATCCTATGTGTACGTCATGTTTGCACACTTCCGTATTTATTTTATTTTTCATGTCATACTTTGACAAATCGCTGTCCGCACATCTCAATGCGACTACTTTAATCAGCCATATTTCGAAACCTAAGTTTTTACGGTAACTTGGGTGGTATAATACAGAAGTTCTGGTCCTATTTCATCATCCTACGTGTACGTCATGCTGACACACTGCCGTATTTATTTTATATTTTATGTCAAACTTAGGTGGATCGCTGTCCACACATCCAAAGCGACTATTTTAATCACCCGTATTTCCAAAACCTAAGTTTTTAAGGTAACTTGGGTGGTATAGTTCTAAAGTTCTGGACCTATTCTATCATCCTATGTGTACGTCATGTTGGCACACCTCCGTATTTTTTTTATATTTCGTGTCAAACTTCGACAAATCTCTGTCCGCACATCTCAATGCGACTACTTTAATCAGCCACATTTCCAAAACCTAAGTTTTTACGGTAACTTGGGTTGTATAATACAGAAGTTCTGGTCCTAATCTATCACCCTACGTGTACGTCATGTTGGCACACCTCCGTATTTTTTTATATTTCGTGTCAAACTTCGACAAATCTCTGTCCGCACATCTCAATGCGACTACTTTAATCACCCATATTTCCAAAACCTAAGTTTTTAAGGTAACTTGGGTGGTATAATACTAAATTTCAGGACCTATTCTATCATCCTATGTGTACGTCATGTTGGCACACTTCCGTATTTATTTTATTTTTCATGTCATACTTTGACAAATCGCTGTCCGCACATCTCAATATGGCTGATTAAAGTAGTCGCTTTGGATGTGTGGACAGCGATCCACCTAAGTTTGACATAAAATATAAATTTAATACGGAAGTGTGTCAGCATGACGTACACGTAGGATGAAAGAATAGGACCAGAACTTTTTACTATACCACCCAAGTTACCTTAAAAACTTAGGTTTTGGAAATATGGGTGATTAAATTAGTCGTTTTGGATGTGTGGACAGTGATCCACCTAAGTTTGACATAGAATATAAAATAAATACGGCAGTGTAGAAGCATGACCTACACGTAGGGTGATGAAATAGGACCTGAACTTCTGTATTATACCACCCAAGTTACCGTAAAAACTTAGGTTTTGGAAATATGGCTGATTAAAGTAGTCGCATTGAGATGTGCGGACAGCGATTTGTCGAAGTTTGACACGAAATATAAAAAAAATACGGAGGTGTGCCAACATGACGTACACGTAGGGTGATAGAATAGGACCAGAACTTCTGTATTATACCACCCAAGTTACCGTAAAAACTTAGGTTTTGGAAATATGGGTGATTAAATTAGTCGTTTTGGATGTGTGGACAGTGATCCACCTAAGTTTGACATAGAATATAAAATAAATACGGCAGTGTAGAAGCATGACCTACACGTAGGGTGATGAAATAGGACCTGAACTTCTGTATTATACCACCCAAGTTACCGTAAAAACTTAGGTTTTGGAAATATGGCTGATTAAAGTAGTCGCATTGAGATGTGCGGACAGCGATTTGTCGAAGTTTGACACGAAATATAAAAAAAATACGGAGGTGTGCCAACATGACGTACACATAGGATGATAGAATAGGTCCAGAACCTTAGTACTATACCACCCAAGTTACCTTAAAAACTTAGGTTTTGGAAATATGGGTGATTAAATTAGTCGCTATGTGATGTGCGGACAACGATTTGTCTAAGTTTGACATGAAATATAAAAATAAATACGGAATTTTGGATACATGACGTACACATTGGGTGATAGAATAGGATTAGAACTATATTATTATACCACTCAGGTTACCGTCAAAACTTAGGTTTTGGAAATATGGGTGTTTAAATTAGTCGCTATGCGATGTGCGGACAACGATTTGTCTAAGTATGACATGAAATATAATAATAAATACGGAGGTGTGCCAACATTACGTACATATAGGGTGATAGAATAGGACCAGAACTTCTGTATTATACCACCCAAGTTACCGTAAAAACTTAGGTTTTGGAAATATGGCTGATTAAAGTAGTCGCATTGAGATGTGCGGACAGCGATTTGTCAAAGTATGACATGAAAAATAAAATAAATACGGAAGTGTGCCAACATGACGTACACATAGGATGATAAAATAGGTCCTAAAATTTAGTATTATACCACCCAAGTTACCTTAAAAACTTAGGTTTTGGAAATATGGCTGATTAAAGTAGTCGCATTGAGATGTGCGGACAGCGATTTGTCAAAGTATGACATGAAAAATAAAATAAATACGGAAGTGTGCCAACATGACGTACACATAGGATGATAAAATAGGTCCTGAAATTTAGTATTATACCACCCAAGTTACCTTAAAAACTTAGGTTTTGGAAATATGGGTGATTAAATTAGTCGTTTTGGATGTGTGGACAGTGATCCACCTAAGTTTGACATAGAATATAAAATAAATACGGCAGTGTAGAAGCATGACCTACACGTAGGATGATGAAATAGGACCTGAACTTCTGTATTATACCACCCAAGTTACCGTAAAAACTTAGGTTTTGGAAATATGGCTGATTAAAGTAGTCGCATTGAGATGTGCGGACAGCGATTTGTCAAAGTATGACATGAAAAATAAAATAAATACGGAAGTGTGCCAACATCTCGTACACATAAGATGAAAGAATAGGACCAGAACTTTAGTACTATACCACCCAAGTTACCGTAAAAACTTAGGTTTTGGAAATACGGGTGATTAAAATAGTCGCTTTGGATGTGTGGACAGTGATCCACCTAAGTTTGACATAAAATATAAAATAAATACGGCAGTGTGTCAGCATGACGTACACGTAGGATGAAAGAATAGGACCAGAACTTTAGTACTATACCACCCAAGTTACCTTAAAAACTTAGGTTTTGGAAATATGGGTGTTTAAATTAGTCGCTATGCGATGTGCGGACAACGATTTGTCTAAGTATGACATGAAATATAATAATAAATACGGAGGTGTGCCAACATTACGTACATATAGGGTGATAGAATAGGACCAGAACTTCTGTATTATACCACCCAAGTTACCGTAAAAACTTAGGTTTTGGAAATATGGCTGATTATAGTAGTCGCATTGAGATGTGCGGACAGAGATTTGTCTAAGTTTGACATGAAATATAAAAATAAATACGGAATTGTGGATACATGACGTACACATAGTGTGATAGAATAGGACCAGAACTTCTGTATTATACCACCCAAGTTACCGTAAAAACTTAGGTTTTGGAAATATGGGTGATTAAATTAGTCGCTATGCGATGTGCGGACAACGATTTGTCGAAGTTTGACACGAAATATAAAAAAAATACGGAGGTGTGCCAACATGACGTACACATAGGATGATAGAATAGGACAAGAACTTTAGTACTATACCACACAAGTTACCTTAAAAACTTAGGTTTTGGAAATATGGGTGATTAAATTAGTCGCTATGCGATGTGCGGACAACGATTTGTCTAAGTGTGACATGAAATATAATAATAAATACGGAGGTGTGCCAACATTACGTACACGTAGGGTGATAGAATAGGACCAGAACTTCTGTATTATACCACCCAAGTTACCGTAAAAACTTAGGTTTTGGAAATATGGCTGATTAAAGTAGACGCATTGAGATGTGCGGACAGTGATTTTTTAAAGTATGACATAAAAAATAAAATAAATACGGAAGTGTGCCAACATGACGTACACATAGGATGAAAGAATAGGACCAGAACTTTAGTACTATACCACCCAAGTTACCGTAAAAACTTTGGTTTTGGAAATACGGGTGATTAAAATAGTCGCTTTGGATGTGTGGACAGTGATCCACCTAAGTTTGACATAAAATATAAAATAAATACGGCAGTGTGTCAGCATGACGTATATGTAGGGTGATGAAATAGGACCAGAACTTCTGTATTATACAACCCAAGTTACCGTAAAAACTTAGGTTTTGGAAATATGGCTGATTAAAGTAGTCTCATTGAGATGTGCGGACAGCGATTTGTCAAAGTATGACATGAAAAATAAAATAAATACGGAAGTGTGCCAACATGACGTACACATAGGATGATAGAATAGGTCCTGAAATTTAGTATTAAACCACCCAAGTTACCTTAAAAACTTAGGTTTTGGAAATATGGGTGATTAAATTAGTCGCTATGGGATGTGCGGACAACGATTTGTCGAAGTTTGACATGAAATATAAAAATAAATACGGAATTGTGGATACATGACGTACACATAGGGTGATAGAATAGGACCAGAACTTCTGTATTATACCACCCAAGTTACCGTAAAAACTTAGGTTTCGGAAATATGGCTGATTAAATTAGTCGCTATGCGATGTGCGGACAACGATTTGTCGAAGTTTGACATGAAATATAAAAATAAATACGGAATTGTGGATACATGACGTACACATAGGGTGATAGAATAGGACCAGAACTTCTGTATTATACCACCAAAGTTACCGTAAAAACTTAGGTTTTGGAAATATGGCTGATTAAAGTAGTCGCATTGAGATGTGCGGACAGCGATTTGTCAAAGTATGACATGAAAAATAAAATAAATACGAAAGTGTGCCAACATGACGTACACATAGGATGATAGAATAGGTCCTGAAATTTAGTATTATACCACCCAAGTTACCTTAAAAACTTAGGTTTTGGAAATATGGGTGATTAAATTAGTCGCTATGCGATGTGCGGACAACGATTTGTCTAAGTTTGACATGAAATATAAAAATAAATACGGAATTGTGGATACATGACGTACACATAGGGTGATAGAATAGGACCAGAACTTCTGTATTATACCACCCAAGTTACCGTAAAAACTTAGGTTTTGGAAATATGGCTGATTAAAGTAGTCGCTATGCAATGTGCGGACAACGATTTGTCGAAGTTTGACACGAAATATAAAAAAAATACGGAGGTGTGCCAACATGACGTACACATAGGATGATAGAATAGGTCCAGAACTTTAGTACTATACCACCCAAGTTACCGTAAAAACTTGGGTTTTGGAAATATGGGTGATTAAATTAGTCGCTATGCGATGTGCGGACAACGATTTGTCTAAGTTTGACATGAAATATAAAAATAAATACGGAATTGTGGATACATGACGTACACATAGGGTGATAGAATAGGTCCAGAACTTTAGTACTATACCACCCAAGTTACCTTAAAAACTTAGGTTTTGGAAATACGGGTGATTAAAATAGTCGCTTTGGATGTGTGGACAGTGATCCACCTAAGTTTGACATAAAATATAAAATAAATACGGCAGTGTGTCAGCATGACGTACACTTAGGGTGATAGAATAGGTCCAGAACTTTAGTACTATACCACCCAAGTTACCGTAAAAACTTGGGTTTTGGAAATATGGGTGATTAAATTAGTCGCTATGCGATGTGCGGACAACGATTTGTCTAAGTTTGACATGAAATATAAAAATAAATACGGAATTGTGGATACATGACGTACACATAGGGTGATAGAATAGGTCCAGAACTTCTGTATTATACCACCCAAGTTACCGTAAAAACTTAGGTTTTGGAAATATGGCTGATTAAATTAGTCGCATTGAGATGTGCGGACAGAGATTTGTCGAAGTTTGACACGAAATATAAAAAAAATACGGAGGTGTGCCAACATGACGTACATATAGGATGATAGAATAGGTCCAGAACTTTAGTACTATACCACCCAAGTTACCTTAAAAACTTAGGTTTTGGAAATACGGGTGATTAAAATAGTCGCTTTGGATGTGTGGACAGTGATCCACCTAAGTTTGACATAAAATATAAAATAAATACGGCAGTGTGTCAGCATGACGTACACTTAGGGTGATAGAATAGGTCCAGAACTTTAGTACTATACCACCCAAGTTACCTTAAAAACTTAGGTTTTGGAAATACGGGTGATTAAAATAGTCGCTTTGGATGTGTGGACAGTGATCCACCTAAGTTTGACATAAAATATAAAATAAATACGGCAGTGTGTCAGCATGACGTACACGTAGGGTGATGAAATAGGACCAGAACTTCTGTATTATACCACCCAAGTTACCGTAAAAACTTAGGTTTTGGAAATATGGCTGATTAAAGTAGTCGCATTGAGATGTGCGGACAGCGATTTGTCAAAGTATGACATGAAAAATAAAATAAATACGGAAGTGTGCCAACATGACGTACACATAGGATGATAGAATAGGTCCTGAAATTTAGTATTATACCACCCAAGTTACCTTAAAAACTTAGGTTTTGGAAATATGGCTGATTAAAGTAGTCGCATTGAGATGTGCGGACATCGATTTGTCAAAGTATGACATGAAAAATAAAATAAATACGGAAGTGTGCCAACATGACGTACACATAGGATGATAGAATAGGTCCTGAAATTTAGTATTATACCACCCAAGTTACCTTAAAAACTTAGGTTTTGGAAATATGGGTGATTAAATTAGTCGCTTTGGATGTGTGGACAGTGATCCACCTAAGTTTGACATAAAATATAAAATAAATACGGCAGTTCGTCAGCATGACGTACACGTAGGGTGATGAAATAGGACCAGAACTTCTGTATTATACCACCCAAGTTACCGTAAAAACTTAGGTTTTGGAAATATGGCTGATTAAAGTAGTCGCATTGAGATGTGCGGACAGCGATTTGTCAAAGTATGACATGAAAAATAAAATAAATACGGAAGTGTGCCAACATGACGTACACATAGGATGATAGAATAGGTCCTGAAATTTAGTATTATATCACCCAAGTTACCTTAAAAACTTAGGTTATGGAAATATGGGTGATTAAATTAGTCGCATTGAGATGTGCGGACAGAGATTTGTCGAAGTTTGACACGAAATATAAAAATAAATACGGAATTGTGGATACATGACGTACACGTAGGGTGATAGAATAGGACCAGAACTTCTGTATTATACCACCCAAGTTACCGTAAAAACTTAGGTTTTGGAAATATGGCTGATTAAAGTAGTCGCATTGAGATGTGCGGACAGCGATTTGTCAAAGTATGACATGAAAAATAAAATAAATACGGAAGTGTGCCAACATGACGTACACATAGGATGATAGAATAGGTCCTGAAATTTAGTATTATACCACCCAAGATACCTTAAAAACTTAGGTTTTGGAAATATTGGTGATTAAATTAGTCGCTATGCGATGTGCGGACAACGATTTGTCTAAGTTTGACATGAAATATAAAAATAAATACGGAATTGTGGATACATGACGTACACATAGGGTGATAGAATAGGACCAGAACGTCTGTACTATACCACCCAAGTTACCGTAAAAACTTAGGTTTTGGAAATATGGCTGATTAAAGTAGTCGCATTGAGAAGTGCGGACAGCGATTCCATATTTCCAAAACCTAAGTTTTTAAGGTAACTTGGGTGGTATAGTACTAAAGTTCTGGACCTATTCTATCATACTATGTGTACGTCATGTTGGAAAACTTCCGTATTTATTTTATATTTCATGTCAAACTTAGACAAATCGCTGTCCGCCCATCGCAAAGCGAATACTTTAATCAGCCATATTTCCAAAACCCAAGTTTTTACGGTAATTTGGGTGGTATAATACAGAAGTTCTGGTCCTATTCTATCACCCTATGTGAACGTCTTGTTGGCACACTCGCGTATTTATTTTATATTTCATGTCAAACTTAGGCGGATCGCTGTCCACACATCCAAAGCGACTATTTTAATTACCCATATTTCCAAAACCTAAGTTTTTCGGATAACCTGAGTGGTATAATACTATAGTTCTGGTCCTATTCTATCACCCTATGTGTACGTCATGTATCCAAAATTCCGTATTTATTTTTATATTTCATGTCAAACTTAGACAAATCGTTGTCCGCACATCGCATAGCGACTACTTTAATCAGCCATATTTCCAAAACCTAAGTTTTTACGGTAACTTGGGTGGTATAATACAGAAGTTCTGGTCCTATTCTATCACCCTATGTGTACGTCATGTTGGCACACCTCCGTATTTATTATTATATTTCATGTCATACTTAGACAAATCGTTGTCCGCACATCGCATAGCGACTAATTTAATCACCCATATTTCCAAAACCTAAGTTTTTACGGTAACTTGGGTGGTATAATACAGAAGTTCTGGACCTATTCTATCATCCTATGTGTACGTCATGTTGGCACACCTCCGTATTTTTTTATATTTCGTGTCAAACGTCGACAAATCGTTGTCCGCACATCGCATAGCGACTACTTTAATCAGCCATATATCCAAAACCTAAGTTTTTACGGTAACTTGGGTGGTATAATACAGAAGTTCTGGACCTATTCTATCACCCTATGTGTACGTCATGTATCCATAAATCCGTATTTATTTTTATATTTCATGTCAAAATTAGACAAATCGTTGTCCGCACATCGCATAGCGACTAATTTAATCAGCCATATTTCCAAAACCTAAGTTTTTAAGGTAACTTGGGTGGTATAATACTAAATTTCAGGACCTATTCTATCATCCTATGTGTACGTCATGTTGGCACACTTCCGTATTTATTTTATTTTTCATGTCATACTTTGACAAATCGCTGTCCGCACATCTCAATGCGACTACTTTAATCAGCCATATTTCCAAAACCTTAGTTTTTACGGTAACTTGGGTGGTATAATACAGACGTTCTGGTCCTATTCTATCACCCTACGTGTACGTCATGTATCCACAATTCCGTATTTATTTTTATATTTCGTGTCAAACTTCGACAAATCTCTGTCCGCACATCTCAATGCGACTAATTTAATCACCCATATTTCCAAAACCTAAGTTTTTAAGGTAACTTGGGTGGTATAATACTAAATTTCAGGACCTATTCTATCACCCTATGTGTACGTAATGTTGGCACACTTCCGTATTTATTTTATTTTTCATGTCATACTTTGACAAATCGCTGTCTGCACATCTCAATGCGACTACTTTAATCAGCCATATTTCCAAAACCTAAGTTTTTACGGTAACTTGGGTGGTATAATACAGAAGTTCTGGTCCTATTCTATCACCCTATGTGTACGTCATGTATCCACAATTCCGTATTTATTTTTATATTTCATGTCAAACTTAGACAAATCGTTGTCCGCACATCGCATAGCGACTAATTTAATCGCCCATATTTCCAAAACCTAAGTTTTTACGGTAACTTGGGTGGTATAATACTAAAGTTCTGGTCCTATTCTTTCATCCTATGTGTACGTCATGTTGGCACACTTCCGTATTTATTTTATTTTTCATGTCATACTTTGACAAATCGCTGTCCGCACATCTCAATGCGACTACTTTAATCAGCCATATTTCCAAAACCTAAGTTTTTACGGTAACTTGGGTGGTATAATACAGAAGTTCTGGTCCTATTCTATCACCCTATGTGTACGTCATGTATCCACAATTCCGTATTTATTTTTATATTTCATGTCAAACTTAGACAAATCGTTGTCCGCACATCGCATAGCGACTAATTTAATCACCCATATTTCCAAAACCTAAGTTTTTAAGGTAACTTGGGTGGTATAATACTAAATTTCAGGACCTATTCTATCATCCTATGTGTACGTCATGTTGGCACACTTCCGTATTTATTTTATTTTTCATGTCATACTTTGACAAATCGCTGTCCGCACATCTCAATGCGACTACTTTAATCAGCCATATTTCCAAAACCTAAGTTTTTACGGTAACTTGGGTGGTATAATACAGAAGTTCTGGTCCTATTCTATCACCCTATGTGTACGTCATGTATCCACAATTCCGTATTTATTTTTATATTTCATGTCAAACTTAGACAAATCGTTGTCCGCACATCGCATAGCGACTAATTTAATCACCCATATTTCTAAAACCTAAGTTTTTACGGTTACTTGGGTGGTATAATACAGAAGTTCTGGTCCTATTCTATCACCCTATGTGTACGTCATGTATCCACAATTCCGTATTTATTTTTATATTTCATGTCAAACTTAGACAAATCGCTGTCCGCACATCGCATAGCGACTAATTTAATCACCCATATTTCCAAAACCTAAGTTTTTACGGTAACTTGGGTGGTATAATACAGAAGTTCTGGTCCTATTCTATCACCCTATGTGTACGTCATGTATCCACAATTCCGTATTCATTTTTATATTTCATGTCAAACTTAGACAAATCGCTGTCCGCACATCTCACTGCGACTACTTTAATCAGCCATATTTCCAAAACCTAAGTTTTTACGGTAACTTGGGTGGTATAATACAGAAGTTCTGGTCCTATTCTATCACCCTACGTGTACGTAATGTTGGCACACCTCCGTATTTATTATTATATTTCATGTCATACTTAGACAAATCGTTGTCCGCAAAACGCATAGCGACTAATTTAATCACCCATATTTCCAAAACCTAAGTTTTTACGGTAACTTGGGTGGTATAATACAGAAGTTCTGGTCCTATTCTATCACCCTATGTGTACGTCATGTATCCACAATTCCGTATTTATTTTGATTTTTCATGTCATACTTTGACAAATCGCTGTCCGCACATCTCAATGCGACTACTTTAATCAGCCATATTTCCAAAACCTAAGTTTTTACGGTAACTTGGGTGGTATAATACAGAAGTTCTGGTCCTATTCTATCACCCTATGTGTACGTCATGTATCCAAAATTCCGTATTTATTTTTATATTTCATGTCAAACTTAGACAAATCGTTGTCCGCACATCGCATAGCGACTAATTTAATCACCCATATTTCCAAAACCTAAGTTTTTACGGTTACTTGGGTGGTATAATACAGAAGTTCTGGTCCTATTCTATCACCCTATGTGTACGTCATGTATCCACAATTCCGTATTTATTTTTATATTTCATGTCAAACTTAGACAAATCGCTGTCCGCACATCGCATAGCGACTAATTTAATCACCCATATTTCCAAAACCTAAGTTTTTACGGTAACTTGGGTGGTATAAAACAGAAGTTCCGGTCCTATTCTATCACCCTATGTGTACGTCATGTATCCACAATTCCGTATTCATTTTTATATTTCATGTCAAACTTAGACAAATCGCTGTCCGCACATCTCAATGCGACTACTTTAATCAGCCATATTTCCAAAACCTAAGTTTTTACTGTAACTTGGGTGGTATAATACAGACTTTCTGGTCCTATTCTATCACCCTATGTGTAGTAATGTTGGCACACTTCCGTATTTATTTCTATATTACATGTCATACTTAGACAAATCGTTGTCTGCACATCGCATAGCGACTAATTTAATCACCCATATTTCCAAAACCTAAGCTTTTAAGGTAACTTGGGTGGTATAGTACTAAAGTTCTGGTCCTATTCTTTTATCCTACGTGTACGTCATGCTGACACACTGCCGTATTTATTTTATATTTTATGTCAAACTTAGGTGGATCGCTGTCCACACATCCAAAGCGACTATTTTAATCACCCGTATTTCCAAAACCTAAGTTTTTAAGGGAACATGGGTGGTATAGTACTAAAGTTCTGGACCTAATCTATCATCCTCTGTGTACGTCATGTTGGCACACCTCCGTATTTTTTTTATATTTCGTGTCAAACTTCGACAAATCTCTGTCCGCACATCTCAATGCGACTAATTTAATCAGCCATATTTCCAAAACCTAAGTTTTTACGGTAACTTGGGTGGTATAATACAGAAGTTCTGGTCCTATTCTATCACCCTACGTGTACGTAATGTTGGCACACCTCCGTATTTATTATTATATTTCATGTCATACTTAGACAAATCGCTGTCCGCACATCGCATAGCGACTAATTTAATCACCCATATTTCCAAAACCTAAGTTTTTACGGTAACTTGGGTGGTATAATACTAAATTTCAGGACCTATTCTATCATCCTATGTGTACGTCATGTTGGCACACTTCCGTATTTATTTTATTTTTCATGTCATACTTTGACAAATCGCTGTCCGCACATCTCAATGCGACTACTTTAATCAGCCATATTTCCAAAACCTAAGTTTTTAAGGTAACTTGGGTGGTATAATACTAAATTTCAGGACCTATTCTATCATCCTATGTGTACGTCATGTTAGCACACTGCCGTATTTATTTTATTTTTCATGTCATACTTTGACAAATCGCTGTCCGCACATCTCAATGCGACTACTTTAATCAGCCATATTTCCAAAACCTAAGTTTTTACGGAAACCTGGGAGGTATAATACAGAAGTTCTGGTCCTATTCTATCACCCTACGTGTACGTAATGTTGGGACAGCGATTTGTCAAAGTATGACATGAAAAATAAAATAAATACGGAAGTGTGCCAACATTACGTACACGTAGGGTGATAGAATAGGTCCTGAAATTTAGTATTATACCACCCAAGTTACCTTAAAAACTTAGGTTTTGGAAATATGGGTGATTAAATTAGTCGCATTGAGATGTGCGGACAGAGATTTGTCGAAGTTTGACACGAAATATAAAAATAAATACGGAATTGTGGATACATGACGTACACGTAGGGTTATAGAATAGGACCAGAACTTCTGTATTACACCACCCAAGTTACCGTAAAAACTTAGGTTTTGGAAATATGGCTGATTAAAGTAGTCGCATTGAGATGTGCGGACAGCGATTTGTCAAAGTATGACATGAAAAATAAAATAAATACGGAAGTGTGCCAACATGACGTACACATAGGATGATAGAATAGGTCCTGAAATTTAGTATTATACCACCCAAGTTACCTTAAAAACTTAGGTTTTGGAAATATGGCTGATTAAATTAGTCGCTATGCGATGTGCGGACAACGATTTGTCTAAGTTTGACATGAAATATAAAAATAAATACGGAATTGTGGATACATGACGTACACATAGGGTGATAGAATAGGACCAGAACTTCTGTATTATACCACCCAAGTTACCGTAAAAACTTAGGTTTTGGAAATATGGCTGATTAAAGTAGTCGCATTGAGATGTGCGGACAGCGATTTGTCAAAGTATGACATGAAAAATAAAATAAATACGGAAGTGTGCCAACATGACGTACACATAGGATGATAGAATAGGTCCTGAAATTTAGTATTATACCACCCAAGTTACCGTAAAAACTTAGGTTTTGGAAATATGGCTGATTAAATTAGTCGCATTGAGATGTGCGGACAGAGATTTGTCGAAGTTTGACACGAAATATAAAAAAAATACGGAGGTGTTCCAACATGACGTACACATAGGATGATAGAATAGGTCCAGAACTTTAGTACTATACCACCCAAGTTACCGTAAAAACTTAGGTTTTGGAAATATGGGTGATTAAATTAGTCGCTATGCGATGTGCGGACAACGATTTGTCTAAGTTTGACATGAAATATAAAAATAAATACGGAATTGTGGATACATGACGTACACATAGGGTGATATAATAGGACCAGAACTTCTGTATTATACCACCCAAGTTAACGTAAAAACTTAGGTTTTTGAAATATGGGTGATTAAATTAGTCGCTATGCGATGTGCGGACAACGATTTGTCTAAGTTTGACATGAAATATAAAAATAAATACGGAATTTTGGATACATGACGTACACATTGGGTGATAGAATAGGATTAGAACTATATTATTATACCACTCAGGTTACCGTCAAAACCTTAGGTTTTGGAAATACGGGTGATTAAAATAGTCGCTTTGGATGTGTGGACAGCGATCCACCTAAGTTTGACATAAAATATAAAATAAATACGGAAGTGTGTCAGCATGACGTACACGTAGGATGAAAGAATAGGACCAGAACTTCTGTATTATACCACCCAAGTTACCGTAAAAACTTAGGTTTTGGAAATATGGGTGATTAAATTAGTCGCTATGCGATGTGCGGACAACGATTTGTCTAAGTATGACATGAAATATAATAATAAATACGGAGGTGTGCCAACATTACGTACACGTACGGTGATAGAATAGGACCAGAACTTCTGTATTATACCACCCAAGTTACTGTAAAAACATAGGTTTTGGAAATATGGCTGATTAAAGTAGTCGTATTGAGATGTGCGGACAGCGATTTGTCAAAGTATGACATGAAAAATAAAATAAATACGGAAGTGTGCCAACATGACGTACACATAGGATGATAGAATAGGTCCTGAAATTTAGTATTATACCACCCAAGTTACCTTAAAAACTTAGGTTTTGGAAATATGGGTGATTAAATTAGTCGCTATGCGATGTGCGGACAACGATTTGTCTAGGTTTGACATGAAGTATAAAAATAAATATGGAATTGTGGATACATGACGTACACATAGGGTGATAGAATAGGACCAGAACTTCTGTATTATACCACCCAAGTTACCGTAAAAACTTAGGTTTTGGAAATATGGCTGATTAAAGTAGTCGCATTGAGATGTGCGGACAGCGATTTGTCAAAGTATGACCTGAAAAATAAAATAAATACGGAAGTGTGCCAACATGACGTACACATAGGATGATAGAATAGGTCCTGAAATTTAGTATTATACCACCCAAGTTACCTTAAAAACTTGAGTTTTCGAAATATGGCTGATTAAAGTAGTCGCATTGAGATGTGCGGACAGCGATTTGTCAAAGTATGACATGAAAAATAAAATAAATACGGAAGTGTGCCAACATGACGTACACATAGGATGATAGAATAGGTCCTGAAATTTAGTATTATACCACCCAAGTTACCTTAAAAACTTAGGTTTTGGAAATATGGGTGATTAAATTAGTCGCTATGCGATGTGCGGACAACGATTTGTCTAAGTTTGACATGAAATATAAAAATAAATACGGAATTGTGGATACATGACGTACACATAGGGTGATATAATAGGACCAGAACTTCTGTATTATACCACCCAAGTTAACGTAAAAACTTAGGTTTTTGAAATATGGGTGATTAAATTAGTCGCTATGCGATGTGCGGACAACGATTTGTCTAAGTTTGACATGAAATATAAAAATAAATACGGAATTTTGGATACATGACGTACACATTGGGTGATAGAATAGGATTAGAACTATATTATTATACCACTCAGGTTACCGTCAAAACCTTAGGTTTTGGAAATACGGGTGATTAAAATAGTCGCTTTGGATGTGTGGACAGCGATCCACCTAAGTTTGACATAAAATATAAAATAAATACGGAAGTGTGTCAGCATGACGTACACGTAGGATGAAAGAATAGGACCAGAACTTCTGTATTATACCACCCAAGTTACCGTAAAAACTTAGGTTTTGGAAATATGGGTGATTAAATTAGTCGCTATGCAATGTGCGGACAACGATTTGTCTAAGTATGACATGAAATATAATAATAAAAACGGAGGTGTGCCAACATTACGTACACGTACGGTGATAGAATAGGACCAGAACTTCTGTATTATACCACCCAAGTTACCGTAAAAACATAGGTTTTGGAAATATGGCTGATTAAAGTAGTCGTATTGAGATGTGCGGACAGCGATTTGTCAAAGTATGACATGAAAAATAAAATAAATACGGAAGTGTGCCAACATGACGTACACATAGGATGATAGAATAGGTCCTGAAATTTAGTATTATACCACCCAAGTTACCTTAAAAACTTAGGTTTTGGAAATATGGGTGATTAAATTAGTCGCTATGCGATGTGCGGACAACGATTTGTCTAGGTTTGACATGAAGTATAAAAATAAATATGGAATTGTGGATACATGACGTACACATAGGGTGATAGAATAGGACCAGAACTTCTGTATTATACCACCCAAGTTACCGTAAAAACTTAGGTTTTGGAAATATGGCTGATTAAAGTAGTCGCATTGAGATGTGCGGACAGCGATTTGTCAAAGTATGACCTGAAAAATAAAATAAATACGGAAGTGTGCCAACATGACGTACACATAGGATGATAGAATAGGTCCTGAAATTTAGTATTATACCACCCAAGTTACCTTAAAAACTTAGGTTTTGGAAATATGGGTGATTAAATTAGTCGCTATGCGATGTGCGGACAACGATTTGTCTAAGTTTGACATGAAATATAAAAATAAATACGGAATTGTGGATACATGACGTACACATAGGGTGATAGAATAGGACCAGAACTTCTGTATTATACCACCAAAGTTACCGTAAAAACTTAGGTTTTGGAAATATGGCTGATTAAAGTATTTGCATTGAGATGTGCGGACAGAGATTTGTCGAAGTTTGACACGAAATATAAAAAAATACGGAGGTGTGCCAACATGACGTACACATAGGATGATAGAATAGGTCCAGAACTTTAGTACTATACCACCCAAGTTACCGTAAAAACTTAGGTTTTGGAAATATGGGTGATTAAATTAGTCGCTTTGGATGGGTGGACAGTGATCCAACTAAGTTTGACATAAAATATAAAATAAATACGGCAGTGTGTCAGCATGACGTACACGTAGGGTGATGAAATAGGACCAGAACTTCTGTATTATACCACCCAAGTTACCGTAAAAACTTAGGTTTTGGAAATATGGCTGATTAAAGTAGTCGCATTGAGATGTGCGGACAGCGATTTGTCAAAGTATGATATGAAAAATAAAATAAATATGGAAGTGTGCCAACATGACGTACACATAGGATGATAGAATAGGTCCTGAAATTTAGTATTATACCACCCAAGTTACCTTAAAAACTTAGGTTTTGGAAATATGGGTGATTAAATTAGTCGCATTGAGATGTGCGGACAGAGATTTGTCGAAGTTTGACACGAAATATAAAAATAAATACGGAATTGTGGATACATGACGTACACGTAGGGTGATAGAATAGGACCAGAACTTCTGTATTATACCACCCAAGTTACCGTAAAAACTTGAGTTTTCGAAATATGGCTGATTAAAGTAGTCGCATTGAGATGTGCGGACAGCGATTTGTCAAAGTATGACATGAAAAATAAAATAAATACGGAAGTGTGCCAACATGACGTACACATAGGATGATAGAATAGGTCCTGAAATTTAGTATTATACCACCCAAGTTACCTTAAAAACTTAGGTTTTGGAAATATAGGTGATTAAATTAGTCGCTATGCGATGTGCGGACAACGATTTGTCTAAGTTTGACATGAAATATAAAAATAAATACGGAATTGTGGATACATGACGTACACATAGGGTGATAGAATAGGACCAGAACTTCTGTATTATACCACCCAAGTTACCGTAAAAACTTAGGTTTTGGAAATATGGGTGATTAAATTAGTCGCTATGCGATGTGCGGACAACGATTTGTCTGAGTTTGACATGAAATATAGAAATAAATACGGAATTTTGGATACATGACGTACACATAGGGTGATAGAATAGGATTAGAACTATATTATTATACCACTCAGGTTACCGTCAAACCTTAGGTTTTGGAAATACGGGTGATTAAAATAGTCGCTTTGGATGTGTGGACAGCGATCCACCTAAGTTTGACATAAAATATAAAATAAATATGGCAGTGTGTCAGCATGACGTACACGTAGGATGAAAGAATAGGACCAGAACTTTAGTACTATACCACCCAAGTTACCTTAAAAACTTAGGTTTTGGAAATATGGGTGATTAAATTAGTCGCTATGCGATGTGCGGACAACGATTTGTCTAAGTTTGACATGAAATATAAAAATAAATACGGAATTGTGGATACATGACGTACACATAGGGTGATAGAATAGGACCAGAACTTCTGTATTATACCACCCAAGTTACCGTAAAAACTTAGGTTTTGGAAATATGGCTGTTTAAAGTAGTCGCATTGAGATGTGCGGACAGCGATTTGTCGAAGTTTGACACGAAATATAAAAAAAATACGGAGGTGTGCCAATATGACGTACACATAGGATGATAGAATAGGACCAGAACTTTAGTACTATACCACCCAAGTTACCTTAAAAACTTAGGTTTTGGAAATATGGGTGATTAAATTAGTCGCTATGCGATGTGCGGACAACGATTTATCTAAGTATGACATGGAATATAATAATAAATACGGAATTGTGGATACATGAAGTACACATAGGGTGATAGAGTAGGACCAGAACTTCTGTATTATACCACCCAATTTAACGTAAAAACTTAGGTTTTTGAAATATGGCTGATTAAAGTAGTCGCATTGAGATGTGCGGACAGCGATTTGTCAAAGTATGACATGAAAAATAAAATAAATACGGAAGTGTGCCAACATGACGTACACATAGGATGATAGAATAGGTCCTGAAATTTAGTATTATACCACCCAAGTTACCTTAAAAACTTAGGTTTTGGAAATATGGGTGATTAAATTAGACGCTTTGGATGTGTGGACAGTGATCCACCTAAGTTTGACATAAAATATAAAATAAATACGGCAGTGTGTCAGCATGACGTACACGTAGTGTGATGAAATAGGACCAGAACTTCTGTATTATACCACCCAAGTTACCGTAAAAACTTAGGTTTTGGAAATATGGCTGATTAAAGTAGTCGCATTGAGATGTGCGGACAGCGATTTGTCAAAGTATGACATGAAAAATAAAATAAATACGGAAGTGTGCCAACATGACGTACACATAGGATGATAGAAGAGGTCCTGAAATGTAGTATTATACCACCCAAGTTACTTTAAAAACTTAGGTTTTGGAAATATGGGTGATTAAATTAGTCGCATTGAGATGTGCGGACAGAGATTTGTCGAATTTTGACACGAAATATAAAAACAAATACGGAATTGTGGATACATGACGTACACGTAGGGTGATAGAATAAGACCAGAACTTCTGTATTATACCACCCAAGTTACCGTAAAAACTTAGGTTTTGGAAATATGGCTGATTAAAGTAGTCGCATTGAGATGTGCGGACAGCGATTCCATATTTCCAAAACCTAAGTTTTTAAGGTAACTTGGATGGTATAGTACTAAAGTTCTGGACCTATTCTATCATACTATGTGTACGTCATGTTGGAACACTTCCGTATTTATTTTATATTTCATGTCAAACTTAGACAAATCGCTGTCCGCCCATCGCAAAGCGACTACTTTAATCAGCCATATTTCCAAAACCCAAGTTTTTACGGTAACTTGGGTGGTATAATACAGAAGTTCTGGTCCTATTCTATCACCCTATGTGTACGTCTTGTTGGCACACTCGCGTATTTATTTTATATTTCATGTCAAACTTAGGCGGATCGCTGTCCACACATCCAAAGCGACTATTTTAATTACCCATATTTCCAAAACCTAAGTTTTTCGGATAACCTGAGTGGTATAATACTATAGTTCTGGTCCTATTCTATCACCCTATGTGTACGTCATGTATCCAAAATTCCGTATTTATTTTTATATTTCATGTCAAACTTAGACAAATCGTTGTCCGCACATCTCAATGCGACTAATTTAATCACCCATATTTCCAAAACCTAAGTTTTTACGGTATCTTGGGTGGTATAATACAGAAGTTCTGGTCCTATTCTATCACCCTATGTGTACGTCATGTATCCACAATTCCGTATTTATTTTTATATTTCATGTCAAACTTAGACAAATCGCTGTCCGCACATCTCAATGCGACTACTTTAATCAGCCATATTTCCAAAACCTAAGTTTTTACGGTAACTTGGGTGGTATAGTACTAAAGTTCTGGACCTATTCTATCATCCTATGTGTACGTCATGTTGGCACACCTCCGTATTTTTTTTATATTTCGTGTTAAACTTCGACAAATCTCTGTCCGCACATCTCAATGCGACTACTTTAATCAGCCATATTTCCAAAACCTAAGTTTTTACGGTAACTTGGGTGGTATAATACAGAGGTTCTGGTCCTATTCTATCACCCTACGTGTACGTAATGTTGGCACACCTCCGTATTTATTATTATATTTCATGTCATACTTAGACAAATCGTTGTCCGCACATCGCATAGCGACTAATTTAATCACCCATATTTCCAAAACCTAAGTTTTTACGGTAACTTGGGTGGTATAATACAGAAGTTCTGGTCCTATTCTATCACCCTATGTGTACGTCATGTATCCACAATTCCGTATTTATTTTTATATTTCGTGTCAAACTTAGACAAATCGTTGTCCGCACATCGCATAGCGACTATTTTAATCACCCATATTTCCAAAACCTAAGTTTTTACGGTAACTTGGGTGGTATAATACTAAATTTCAGGACCTATTCTTTCATCCTATGTGTACGTCATGTTGGCACACTTCCGTATTTATTTTATTTTTCATGTCATACTTTGACAAATCGCTGTCCGCACATCTCAATGCGACTACTTTAATCAGCCATATTTCCAAAACCTAAGTTTTTACGGTTACTTGGGTGGTATAGTACTAAAGTTCTGGACCTATTCTATCATCTTATGTGTACGTCATGTTGGCACACCTCCGTATTTTTTATATATTTCGTGTCAAACTTCGACAAATCTCTGTCCGCACATCTCAATGCGACTAATTTAATCACCCATATTTCCAAAACCTAAGTTTTTACGGTAACTTGGGTGGTATAATACAGAAGTTCTGGTCCTATTCTATCACCCTATGTGTACGTCATGTATCCACAATTCCGTATTTATTTTTATATTTCGTGTCAAACTTAGACAAATCGTTGTCCGCACATCGCATAGCGACTATTTTAATCACCCATATTTCCAAAACCTAAGTTTTTACGGTAACTTGGGTGGTATAATACTAAATTTCAGGACCTATTCTTTCATCCTATGTGTACGTCATGTTGGCACACTTCCGTATTTATTTTATTTTTCATGTCATACTTTGACAAATCGCTGTCCGCACATCTCAATGCGACTACTTTAATCACCCATATTTCCAAAACCTAAGTTTTTACGGTAACTTGGGTGGTATAATACAGAAGTTCTGGTCCTATTCTATCACCCTATGTGTACGTCATGTATCCACAATTCCGTATTTATTTTTATATTTCATGTCAAACTTAGACAAATCGCTGTCCGCACATCTCAATGCGACTACTTTAATCAGCCATATTTCCAAAACCTAAGTTTTTACGGTAACTTGGGTGGTATAAAACTAAAGTTCTGGACCTATTCTATCATCCTATGTGTACGTCATGTTGGCACACCTCCGTATTTTTTTATATTTCGTGTCAAACTTCGACAAATCTCTGTCCGCACATCTCAATGCGACTACTTTAATCAGCCATATTTCCAAAACCTAAGTTTTTACGGTAACTTGGGTGGTATAATACAGAAGTTCTGATCCTATTCTATCACCCTACGTGTACGTAATGATGGCACACCTCCGTATTTATTTTTATATTTCATGTCAAACTTAGACAAATCGTTGTCCGCACATCGCATAGCGACTAATTTAATCACCCATATTTCCAAAACCTAATTTTTTACGGTAACTTGGGTGGTATAGTATTATAGTTCTGGACCTATTCTATCATCCTATGTGTACATCATGTTGGCACACCTCCGTTTTTTTTTATATTTCGTGTCAAACTTCGACAAATCTCTGTCCGCACATCTCAATGCGACTAATTTAATCACCCATATTTCCAAAACCTAAGTTTTTACGGTAACTTGGGTGGTATAATACAGAAGTTCTGGTCCTATTTCATCACCCTACGTGTACGTCATGCTGACACACTGCCGTATTTATTTTATATTTTATGTCAAACTTAGGTGGATCACTGTCCACACATCCAAAGCGACTATTTTAATCACCCGTATTTCCAAAACCTAAGTTTTTAAGGTAACTTGGGTGGTATAGTACTAAAGTTCTGGACCTATTCTATCATCCTATGTATACGTCATGTTGGCACACCTCCGTATTTTTTTTATATTTCGTGTCAAACTTCGACAAATCTCTGTCCGCACATCTCAATGCGACTACTTTAATCAGCCATATTTCCAAAACCTAAGTTTTTAAGGTAACTTGGGTGGTATAGTACTAAAGTTCTGGTCCTATTCTTTCATCCTACGTGTACGTCATGCTGACACACTGCCGTATTTATTTTATTTTTCATGTCATACTTTGACAAATCGCTGTCCGCACATCTCAATGCGACTACTTTAATCAGCCATATTTCCAAAACCTAAGTTTTTACGGTAACTTGGGTGGTATAGTACTAAAGTTCTGGACCTATTCTATCATCTTATGTGTACGTCATGTTGGCACACCTCCGTATTTTTTTTATATTTCGTGTCAAACTTCGACAAATCTCTGTCCGCACATCTCAATGCGACTAATTTAATCACCCATATTTCCAAAACCTAAGTTTTTACGGTAACTTGGGTGGTATAATACAGAAGTTCTGGTCCTATTCTATCACCCTATGTGTACGTCATGTATCCACAATTCCATATTTATTTTTATATTTCGTGTCAAACTTAGACAAATCGTTGTCCGCACATCGCATAGCGACTATTTTAATCACCCATATTTCCAAAACCTAAGTTTTTACGGTAACTTGGGTGGTATAATACAGAAGTTCTGGTCCTATTCTATCACCCTATGTGTACGTCATGTATCCACAATTCCGTATTTATTTTTATATTTCATGTCAAACTTAGACAAATCGCTGTCCGCACATCTCAATGCGACTACTTTAATCAGCCATATTTCCAAAACCTAAGTTTTTACGGTAACTTGGGTGGTATAGTACTAAAGTTCTGGACCTATTCTATCATCCTATGTGTACGTCATGTTGGCACACCTCCGTATTTTTTTTATATTTCGTGTCAAACTTCGACAAATCTCTGTCCACACATCTCAATGCGACTACTTTAATCAGCCATATTTCCAAAACCTAAGTTTTTACGGTAACTTGGGTGGTATAATACAGAAGTTCTGGTCCTTGTCTATCACCCTACGTGTACGTAATGTTGGCACACCTCCGTATTTATTATTATATTTCATGTCATACTTAGACAAATCGTTGTCCGCACATCGCATAGCGACTAATTTAATCACCCATATTTCCAAAACCTAAGTTTTTACGGTAACTTGGGTGGTATAGTACTAAAGTTCTGGACCTATTCTATCATCCTATGTGTACGTCATGTTGGCACACCTCCGTATTTTTTTATATTTCGTGTCAAACTTCGACAAATCTCTGTCCGCACATCTCAATGCGACTACTTTAATCAGCCATATTTCCAAAACCTAAGTTTTTACGGTAACTTGGGTGGTATAATACAGAAGTTCTGGTCCTATTCTATCACCCTACGTGTACGTAATGTTGGCACACCTCCGTATTTATTATTATATTTCATGTCATACTTAGACAAATCGTTGTCCGCACATCGCATAGCGACTTATTTAATCACCCATATTTCCAAAACCTAAGTTTTTAAGGTAACTTGGGTGGTATAATACTAAATTTCAGGACCTATTCTTTCATGCTATGTGTACGTCATGTTGGCACACTTCCGTATTTATTTTATTTTTCATGTCATACTTTGACAAATCGCTGTCCGCACATCTCAATGCGACTACTTTAATCAGCCATATTTCCAAAACCTAAGTTTTTACGGTAACTTGGGTGGTATAATACAGAAGTACTGGTCCTATTCTATCACCCTACGTGTACGTCATGTATCCACAATTCCGTATTTATTTTTATATTTCATGTCAAACTTAGACAAATCGTTGTCCGCACATCGCATAGCGACTAATTTAATCACCCATATTTCCAAAACCTAAGTTTTTAAGGTAACTTGGGTGGTATAATACTAAATTTCAGGACCTATTCTATCACCCTATGTGTACGTCATGTTGGCACACTTCCGTATTTATTTTATTTTTCATGTCATACTTTGACAAATCGCTGTCCGCACATCTCAATGCGACTACTTTAATCAGCCATATTTCCAAAACCTAAGTTTTTTCGGTAACTTGGGTGGTATAGTACTAAAGTTCTGGACCTATTCTATCATCCTATGTGTACGTCATGTTGGCAAACCTCCGTATTATTTTTATATTTCGTGTCAAACTTCGACAAATCTCTGTCCGCACATCTCAATGCGACTACTTTAATCAGCCATATTTCCAAAACCTAAGTTTTTACGGTAACTTGGGTGGTATAATACAGAATTTCTGGTCCTATTCTATCACCCTATGTGTACGTAATGTTGGCACACCTCCGTATTTATTATCATATTTCATGTCATACTTAGACAAATCGTTGTCCGCACATCGCATAGCGACTAATTTAATCAGCCATATTTCCAAAACCTAAGTTTTTACGGTAACTTTGGTGGTATAGTACTAAAGTTCTGGACCTATTCTATCACCGTATGTGTACGTCATGTATCCACAATTCCGTATTTATTTTTATATTTCATGTCAAACTTAGACAAATCATTGTCCGCACATCGCATAGCGACTAATTTAATCACCCATATTTCCAAAACCTAGGTTATTAAGGTAACTTGGGTGGTATAATACTAAATTTCAGAACCTATTCTATCATCCTATGTGTACGTCATGTTGGCACACTTCCGTATTTATTTTATTTTTCATGTCATACTTTGACAAATCGCTGTCCGCACATCTCAATGCGACTACTTTAATCAGCCATATTTCCAAAACCTAAGTTTTTACGGTAACTTGGGTGGTATAGTTATATAGTTCTGGACCTATTCTATCATCCTATGTGTACGTCATGTTGGCACACCTCCGTTTTCGTTTTATATTTCGTCTCAAACTTCGACAAATCTCTGTCCGCACATCTCAATGCGACTAATTTAATCACCCATATTTCCAAAACCAAAGTTTTTACGGTAGCTTGGGTGGTATAATACAGAAGTTCTGGTCCTATTTCATCACCCTACGTGTACGTCATGCTGACACACTGCCGTACTTATTTTATATTATATGTCAAACTTAGGTGGATCACTGTCCACACATCCAAAGCGACTATTTTAATCACCCGTATTTCCAAAACCTAAGTTTTTACGGTAACTTGGGTGGTATAGTACTAAAGTTCTGGACCTATTCTATCATCCTATGTATACGTCATGTTGGCACACCTCCGTATTTTTTTTATATTTCGTGTCAAACTTCGCAAAATCTCTGTCCGCACATCTCAATGCGACTACTTTAATCAGCCATATTTCCAAAACCTAAGTTTTTACGGTAACTTGGGTGGTATAATACAGAAGTTCTGGTCCTATTCTATCACCCTATATGTACGTAATGTTGGCACACTTCCGTATTTATTATTATATTTCATGTCATACTTAGACAAATCGTTGTCCGCACATCGCATAGCGACTAATTTAATCACCCATATTTCCAAAACCTAAGTTTTTAAGGTAACCTGAGTGGTATAATAATATAGTTCTAATCCTATTCTATCACACAATGTGTACGTCATGTATCCAAAATTCCGTATTTATTTTTATATTTCATGTCAAACTTAGACAAATCGTTGTCCGCACATCGCATAGCGACTAATTTAATCACCCATATTTCCAAAACCTAAGGTTTTAAGGTAACTTGGGTGGTATAATACCAAATTTCAGGACCTATTCTATCATCCTATGCGTACGTCATGTTGGCACACTTCCGTATTTATTTTATTTTTCATGTCATACTTTGACAAATCGCTGTCCGCACATCTCAATGCGACTACTTTAATCAGCCATATTTCCAAAACCTAATTTTTTACGGTAACTTGGGTGGTATAATACAGAAGCTCTGGTCCTATTCTATCACCCTATGTGTACGTCATGTATCCATAATTCCGTATTTATTTTTATATTTCATGTCAAACTTAGACAAATCGTTGTCCGCACATCGCATAACGACTAATTTAATCACCCATATTTCCAAAACCTAAGTTTTTACGGTAACTTGGGTGGTATAATACTAAATTTCAGGACCTATTCTTTCATCCTATGTGTACGTCATGTTGGCACACTTCCGTATTTATTTTATTTTTCATGTCATACTTTGACAAATCGCTGTCCGCACATCTCAATGCGACTACTTTAATCAGCCATATTTCCAAAACCTAAGTTTTACGGTAACTTGGGTGGTATAATACAGAAGTTCTGGTCCTATTCTATCACCCTATGTGTACGTCATGTATCCACAATTCCGTATTTATTTTAATATTTCATGTCAAACTTAGACAAATCGTTGTCCGCACATCGCATAGCGACTAATTTAATCACCCATATTTCCAAAACCTAAGTTTTTAAGGTAACTTGGGTGGTATAATACTAAATTTCAGGACCTATTCTATCACCCTATGTGTACGTCATGTTGGCACACTTCCGTATTTATTTTATTTTTCATGTCATACTTTGACAAATCGCTGTCCGCACATCTCAATGCGACTACTTTAATCAGCCATATTTCCAAAACCTAAGTTTTTACGGTAACTTGGGTGGTATAATACAGATGTTCTAGTCCTATTCTATCACCCTACGTGTACGTAATGTTGGCACACCTCCGTATTTATTATTATATTTCATGTCATACTTAGACAAATCGTTGTCCGCACATCGCATAGCGACTAATTTAATCAGCCATATTTCCAAAACCTAAGTTTTTACGGTAACTTGGGTGGTATAGTACTAAAGTTCTGGACCTATTCTATCATGCTATGTGTACGTCATGTTGGCACACCTCCGTATTTTTCTTATATTTCGTGTCAAACTTCGACAAATCTCTGTCCGCACATCTCAATGCGATTAATTTAATCACCCATATTTCCAAAACCTAAGTTTTTACGGTAACTTGGGTGGTATAATACAGAAGTTCTGGTCATATTCTATCACCCTATGTGTACGTCATGTATCCACAATTCCGTATTTATTTTTATATTTCATGTCAAACTTAGACAAATCGTTGGCCGCACATCGCATAGCGACTAATTTAATCACCCATATTTCCAAAACCTAAGTTTTTACGGTAACTTGGGTGGTCTAATACAGAAGTTCTGGTCCTATTCTATCACCCTATGTGTACGTCATGTATCCACAATTCCATATTTATTTTTATATTTCATGTCAAACTTAGACAAATCGCTGTCCGCACATCTCAATGCGACTACTTTAATCACCCCTATTTCCAAAACCTAAGTTTTTACGGTAACTTGGGTGGTATAGTACTAAAGTTCTGGACCTATTCTATCATCCTATGTGTACGTCATGTTGGCAAACCTCCGTATTTTTTTATATATTTCGTGTCAAACTTCGACAAATCTCTGTCCGCACATCTCAATGCGACTACTTTAATCAGCCATATTTCCAAAACCTAGGTTTTTACGGTAACTTGGGTGGTATAATACAGAAGTTCTGATCCTATTCTATCACCCTACGTGTACGTAATGGTGGCACACCTCCGTATTTATTATTATATTTCATGTCATACTTAGACAAATCGTTGTCCGCACATCGCATAGCGACTAATTTAATCACCCATATTTCCAAAACCTTAGTTTTTACGGTAACTTGGGTGGTATAGTACTAAAGTTCTGGACCTATTCTATCATCCTATGTGTACGTCATGTTGGCACACCTCCGTATTTTTTTATATTTCGTGTCAAACTTCGACAAATCTCTGTCCGCACATCTCAATGCGACTACTTTAATCAGCCATATTTCCAAAACCTAAGTTTTTACGGTAACTTGGGTCGTATAATACAGAAGTTCTGGTCCTATTCTATCACCCTACGTGTACGTAATGTTGGCACACCTCCGTATTTATTATTATATTTCATGTCATACTTAGACAAATCGTTGTCCGCACATCGCATAGCGACTAATTTAATCACCCATTTTCCAAAACCTAATTTTTTACGGTAACTTGGGTGGTATAATACAGAAGCTCTGGTCCTATTCTATCACCCAATGTGTACGTCATGTTGGCACACCTCCGTATTTATTTTTATATTTCATGTCAAACTTAGACAAATCGATGTCCGCACATCGCATAACGACTAATTTAATCACCCATATTTCCAAAACCTAAGTTTTTACGGTAACTTGGGTGGTATAATACTAAATTTCAGGACCTATTCTTTCATCCTATGTGTACGTCATGTTGGCACACTTCCGTATTTATTTTATTTTTCATGTCATACTTTGACAAATCGCTGTCCGCACATCTCAATGCGACTACTTTAATCAGCCATATTTCCAAAACCTAAGTTTTTACGGTAACTTGGGTGGTATAGTATTATAGTTCTGGACCTATTCTATCATCCTATGTGTACGTCATGTTGGCACACCTCCGTATTTTTTTTATATTTCGTCTCAAACTTCGACAAATCTCTGTCCGCACATCTCAATGCGACTAATTGAATCACCCATATTTCCAAAACCTAAGTTTTTACGGTAACTTGGGTGGTATAATACAGAAGTTCTGGTCCTATTCTATCACCCTACATGTACGTAATGTTGGCACACCTCCGTATTTATTATTATATTTCATGTCATACTTAGACAAATCGTTGTCCGCACATCGCATAGCGACTAATTTAATCACCCATATTTCCAAAACCTAAGTTTTTAAGTTAACTTGGGTGGTATAGTACTAAAGTTCTGGTCATATTCTTTCACCCTACGTGTACGTCATGCTTACACACTGCCATATTTTTTTTGTATTTTATGTCAAATTTAGGTGGATCGCTGTCCACACATCCAAAGCGACTATTTTAATCACCCGTATTTCCAAAACCTAAGTTTTTAAGGTAACTTGGGTGGTATAGTACTAAAGTTCTGGACCTATTCTATCATCCTATGTATACGTCATGTTGGCACACCTCCGTATTTTTTTTATATTTCGTGTCAAACTTCGCAAAATCTCTGTCCGCACATCTCAATGCGACTACTTTAATCAGCCATATTTCCAAAACCTAAGTTTTTACGGTAAGTTGGGTGGTATAATACAGAAGTTCTGGTCCTATTCTATCACCCTATATGTACGTAATGTTGGCACACTTCCGTATTTATTATTATATTTCATGTCATACTTAGACAAATCGTTGTCCGCACATCGCATAGCGACTAATTTAATCACCCATATTTCCAAAACCTAAGTTTTTAAGGTAACCTTAGTCGTATAATAATATAGTTCTAATCCTATTCTATCACCCAATGTGTACGTCATGTATCCAAAATTCCGTATTTATTTTTATATTTCATGTCAAACTTAGACAAATCGTTGTCCGCACATCGCATAGCGACTAATTTAATCACCCATATTTCCAAAACCTAAGTTTTTAAGGTAACTTGGGTGGTATAATAAAGAAGTTCTGGTCCTATTCTATCACCCTACGTGTACGTAATGTATCCACAATTCCGTTTTTATTTTTATATTTCATGTCAAACTTAGACAAATCGTTGTCCGCACATCGCATAGCGACTAATTTAATCACCCATATTTCCAAAACCTAAGTTTTTAAGGTAACTTGGGTTGTATAATACTAAATTTCAGGACCTATTCTATCATCCTATGCGTACGTCATGTTGGCACACTTCCGTATTTATTTTATTTTTCATGTCATACTTTGACAAATCGCTGTCCGCACATCTCAATGCGACTACTTTAATCAGCCATATTTCCAAAACCTAAGTTTTTACGGTAACTTGGGTGGTATAATAAAGAAGTTCTGGTCCTATTCTATCACCCTACGTGTACGTAATGTATCCACAATTCCGTTTTTATTTTTATATTTCATGTCAAACTTAGACAAATCGTTGTCCGCACATCGCATAGCGACTAATTTAATCACCCATATTTCCAAAACCTAAGTTTTTAAGGTAACTTGGGTTGTATAATACTAAATTTCAGGACCTATTCTATCACCCTATGTGTACGTCATTTTGGCACACTTCCGTATTTATTTTATTTTTCATGTCATACTTTGACAAATCGCTGTCCGCACATCTCAATGCGACTACTGTAATCAGCCATATTTCCAAAACCTAAGTTTTTACGGTGTCTTGGGTGGTATAATACAGAAGTTCTGGTCCTATTCCATCACCCTACGTGTACGTAATGTTGGCACACCTCCGTAATATTATTATATTTCATGTCATACTTAGACAAATCGTTGTCCGCACATCGCATAGCGACTAATTTAATCAGCCATATTTCCAAAACCTATGTTTTTACGGTAACTTGGGTGGTATAGTACTAAAGTTCTGGACCTATTCTATCATCCTATGTGTACCTCATGTTGGCACACCTCCGTATTTTTCTTATATTTCGTGTCAAACTTCGACAAATCTCTGTCCGCACATCTCAATGCGACTAATTTAATCACCCATATTTCCAAAACCTAAGTTTTTACGGTAACTTGGGTGGTATAATACAGAAGTTCTGGTCATATTCTATCACCCTATGTGTACGTCATGTATCCACAATTCCGTATTTATTTTTATATTTCATGTCAAACTTAGACAAATCGCTGTCCGCACATCTCAATGCGACTACTTTAATCAGCCATATTTCCAAAACCTAAGTTTTTACGGTAACTTGGGTTGTATAGTACTAAAGTTCTGGACCTATTCTATCATCCTATGTGTACGTCATGTTGGCACACCTCCGTATTTTTTTTTATATTTCGTGTCAAACTTCGACAAATCTCTGTCCGCACATCTCAGTGCGACTAATTAATCACCCATATTTCCAAAATCTAAGTTTTTAAGGTAACTTGGGTGGTATAATACTAAATTTCAGGACCTATTCTATCATCCTAAGTGTATGTCATGTTGGCACACCTCCGTATTTATTTTATTTTTCATGTCATACTTTGACAAATCGCTGTCCGCACATCTCAATGCGACTACTTTAATCAGCCATATTTCCAAAACCTAAGTTTTTACGGTAACTTGGGAGGTATAATACAGAAGTTCTGGTCCTATTTCATCACCCTACGTGTACGTCATGCTGACACACTGCCTTATTTATTTTATATTTTATGTCAAACTTAGGTGGATCACTGTCCACACATCCAAAGCGACTATTTTAATCACCCGTATTTCCAAAACCTAAGTTTTTAAGGTAACTTGGGTGGTATAGTACTAAAGTTCTGGACCTATTCTATCATCCTATGTGTACGTCATGTTGGCACACCTCCGTATTTTTTTTATATTTCGTGTCAAACTTCGACAAATCTCTGTCCGCACATCTCAATGCGACTACTTTAATCAGCCATATTTCCAAAACCTAAGTTTTTACGGTAACTTGGGTGGTATAATACAGAAGTTCTGGTCCTATTATATGACCCTACGTGTACGTAATGTTGGCACACCTCCGTATTTATTATTATATTTCATGTCATACTTAGACAAATCGTTGTCCGCACATCGCATAGCGACTAATTTAATCACCCATATTTCCAAAACCTAATTTTTTAAGGTAACTTGGGTGGTATAGTACTAAAGTTCTGGTCCTATTCTTTCATCCTACGTGTACGTCATGCTGACACACTGCCGTATTTATTTTATATTTTATGTCAAACTTAGGTGGATCCCTGTCCACACATCCAAAGCGACTATTTTAATCACTCGTATTTCCAAAACCTAAGTTTTTAAGGTAACTTGGGTGGTATAGTACTAAAGTTCTGGACCTATTCTATCAACCTATGTGTACGTCATGTTGGCACACCTCCGTATTTTTTTTATATTTCGTGTCAAACTTCGACAAATCTCTGTCCGCACATCTCAATGCGACTACTTTAATCAGCCATATTTCCAAAACCTAAGTTTTTACGGTAACTTGGGTGGTATAATACAGAAGTTCTGGTCCTATTCTATCACCCTATGTGTACGTCATGTATCCACAATTCCGTATTTATTTTTATATTTCATGTCAAACTTAGACAAATCGTTGTCCGCACATCGCATAGCGACTAATTTAATCACCCATAATTCAAAAACCTAAGTTTTAAGGTAACTTGGGTGGTATAATACTAAAGTTCTGGACCTATTCTATCATCCTATGTGTACGTCATGTTGGCACACCTCCGTATTTTTTTTATATTTCGTGTCAAACTTCGACAAATCTCTGTCCGCACATCTCAATGCGACTACTTTAATCAGCCATATTTCCAAAACCTAAGTTTTTACGGTAACTTGGGTGGTATAATACAGAAGTTCTGGTCCTATTCTATCACCCTACGTGTACGTAATGTTGGCACACCTCCGTATTTATTATTATATTTCATGTCATACTTAGACAAATCGTTGTCCGCACATCGCATAGCGACTAATTTAATCACCCATTTTCCAAAACCTAATTTTTTACGGTAACTTGGGTGGTATAATACAGAAGTTCTGGTCCTATTCTATCACCCTATGTGTACGTCATGTATCCACAATTCCGTATTTATTTTTATATTTCATGTCAAACTTAGACAAATCGTTATCCGCACATCGCATAACGACTAATTTAATCACCCATATTTCCAAAACCTAAGTTTTTACGGTAACTTGGGTGGTATAATACTAAATTTCAGGACCTATTCTTTCATCCTATGTGTACGTCATGTTGGCACACTTCCGTATTTATTTTATTTTTCATGTCATACTTTGACAAATCGCTGTCCGCACATCTCAATGCGACTACTTTAATCAGCCATATTTCCAAAACCTAAGTTTTTACGGTAACTTGGGTGGTATAATACAGAAGTTCTGGTCCTATTCTATCACCCTATGTGTACGTCATGTATCCACAATTCCGTATTTATTTTTATATTTCATGTCAAACTTAGACAAATCGCTGTCCGCACATCTCAATGCGACTACTTTAATCAGCCATATTTCCAAAACCTAAGTTTTTACGGTAACTTGGGAGGTATAGTATTATAGTTCTGGACCTATTCTATCATCCTATGTGTACGTCATGTTGGCACACCTCCGTATTTTTTTATATTTCGTGTCAAACTTCGACAAATCTCTGTCCGCATATCTCAATGCGACTAATTTAATCACCCATATTTCCAAAACCTAAGTTTTTACGGTAACTTGGGTGGTATAATACAGAAGTTCTGGTCCTATTCTATCACCCTATGTGTACGTCATGTATCCACAATTCCGTATTTATTTTTATATTTCATGTCAAACTTAGACAAATCGTTGTCCGCACATCGCATAGCGACTTATTTAATCACCCATATTTCCAAAACCTAAGTTTTTAAGGTAACTTGGGTGGTATAATACTAAATTTCAGGACCTATTCTATCATCCTATGTATACGTCATGTTGGCACACTTCCGTATTTATTTTATTTTTCATGTCATACTTTGACAAATCGCTGTCCGCACATCTCAATGCGACTACTTTAATCAGCCATATTTCCAAAACCTAAGTTTTTACGGTAACTTGGGTGGTATAGTATTATAGTTCTGGACCTATTCTATCATCCTATGTGTACGTCATGTTGGCACACCTCTGTATTTTTTTTATATTTCGTCTCAAACTTCGACAAATCTCTGTCCGCACATCTCAATGCGACTAATTGAATCACCCATATTTCCAAAACCTAAGTTTTACGGTAATTTGGGTGGTATAATACAGAAGTTCTGGTCCTATTCTTTCACCATACATGTACGTAATGTTGGCACACCTCCGTATTTATTATTATATTTCATATCATACTTAGACAAATCGTTGTCCGCACATCGCATAGCGACTAATTTAATCACCCATATTTCCAAAACCTAAGTTTTTAAGATAACTTGGGTGGTATAGTACTAAAGTTCTGGTCCTATTCTTTCATCCTACGTGTACGTCATGCTGACACACTGCCGTATTTTTTATATTTTATGTCAAATTTAGGTGGATCCCTGTCCACACATCCAAAGCGACTATTTTAATCACTCGTATTTCCAAAACCTAAGTTTTTAAGGTAACTTGGGTGGTATAGTACTAAAGTTCTGGACCTATTCTATCAACCTATGTGTACGTCATGTTGACACACCTCCGTATTTTTTTTATATTTCGTGTCAAACTTCGACAAATCTCTGTCCGCACATCTCAATGCGACTACTTTAATCAGCCATATTTCCAAAACCTAAGTTTTTACGGTAACTTGGGTGGTATAATACAGAAGTTCTGGTCCTATTCTATCACCCTATGTGTACGTCATGTATCCACAATTCCGTATTTATTTTTATATTTCATGTCAAACTTAGACAAATCGTTGTCCGCACATCGCATAGCGACTAATTTAATCACCCATATTTCAAAAACCTAAGTTTTAAGGTAACTTGGGTGGTATAATACTAAAGTTCTGGACCTATTCTATCATCCTATGTGTACGTCATGTTGGCACACCTCCGTATTTTTTTTATATTTCGTGTCAAACTTCGACAAATCTCTGTCCGCACATCTCAATGCGACTACTTTAATCAGCCATATTTCCAAAACCTAAGTTTTTACGGTAACTTGGGTGGTATAATACAGAAGTTCTGGTCCTATTCTATCACCCTACGTGTACGTAATGTTGGCACACCTCCGTATTTATTATTATATTTCATGTCATACTTAGACAAATCGTTGTCCGCACATCGCATAGCGACTAATTTAATCACCCATTTTCCAAAACCTAATTTTTTACGGTAACTTGGGTGGTATAATACAGAAGTTCTGGTCCTATTCTATCACCCTATGTGTACGTCATGTATCCACAATTCCGTATTTATTTTTATATTTCATGTCAAACTTAGACAAATCGTTATCCGCACATCGCATAACGACTAATTTAATCACCCATATTTCCAAAACCTAAGTTTTTACGGTACCTGGGTGGTATAATACTAAATTTCAGGACCTATTCTTTCATCCTATGTGTACGTCATGTTGGCACACTTCCGTATTTATTTTATTTTTCATGTCATACTTTGACAAATCGCTGTCCGCACATCTCAATGCGACTACTTTAATCAGCCATATTTCCAAAACCTAAGTTTTTACGGTAACTTGGGTGGTATAATACAGACGTTCTGGTCCTATTCTATCACCCTATGTGTACGTCATGTATCCACAATTCCGTATTTATTTTTATATTTCATGTCAAACTTAGACAAATCGCTGTCCGCACATCTCAATGCGACTACTTTAATCAGCCATATTTCCAAAACCTAAGTTTTTACGGTAACTTGGGTGGTATAGTATTATAGTTCTGGACCTATTCTATCATCCTATGTGTACGTCATGTTGGCACACCTCCGTATTTTTTTATATTTCGTGTCAAACTTCGACAAATCTCTGTCCGCATATCTCAATGCGACTAATTTAATCACCCATATTTCCAAAACCTAAGTTTTTACGGTAACTTGGGTGGTATAATACAGAAGTTCTGGTCCTATTCTATCACCCTATGTGTACGTCATGTATCCACAATTCCGTATTTATTTTTATATTTCATGTCAAACTTAGACAAATCGTTGTCCGCACATCGCATAGCGACTTATTTAATCACCCATATTTCCAAAACCTAAGTTTTTAAGGTAACTTGGGTGGTATAATACTAAATTTCAGGACCTATTCTATCATCCTATGTATACGTCATGTTGGCACACTTCCGTATTTATTTTATTTTTCATGTCATACTTTGACAAATCGCTGTCCGCACATCTCAATGCGACTACTTTAATCAGCCATATTTCCAAAACCTAAGCTTTTACGGTAACTTGGGTGGTATAGTATTATAGTTCTGGACCTATTCTATCATCCTATGTGTACGTCATGTTGGCACACCTCTGTATTTTTTTTATATTTCGTCTCAAACTTCGACAAATCTCTGTCCGCACATCTCAATGCGACTAATTGAATCACCCATATTTCCAAAACCTAAGTTTTACGGTAATTTGGGTGGTATAATACAGAAGTTCTGGTCCTATTCTTTCACCATACATGTACGTAATGTTGGCACACCTCCGTATTTATTATTATATTTCATATCATACTTAGACAAATCGTTGTCCGCACATCGCATAGCGGACAACGATTGTCCGCTATGCGGACAATCGTTTTTAATCACCCATATTTCCAAAACCTAAGTTTTTAAGGTAACTTGGGTGGTATAATACTAAATTTCAGGACCTATTCTATCATCCTATGTATACGTCATGTTGGCACACTTCCGTATTTATTTTATTTTTCATGTCATACTTTGACAAATCGCTGTCCGCACATCTCAATGCGACTACTTTAATCAGCCATATTTCCAAAACCTAAGCTTTTACGGTAACTTGGGTGGTATAGTACTAAAGTTCTGGACCTATTCTATCAACCTATGTGTACGTCATGTTGGCACACCTCCGTATTTTTTTTATATTTCGTGTCAAACTTCGACAAATCTCTGTCCGCACATCTCAATGAGACTACTTTAATCAGCCATATTTCCAAAACCTAAGTTTTTACGGTAACTTGGGTGGTATAATACAGAAGTTCTGGTCCTATTCTATCACCCTATGTGTACGTCATGTATCCACAATTCCGTATTTATTTTTATATTTCATGTCAAACTTAGACAAATCGTTGTCCGCACATCGCATAGCGACTAATTTAATCACCCATATTTCAAAAACCTAAGTTTTAAGGTAACTTGGGTGGTATAATACTAAAGTTCTGGACCTATTCTATCATCCTATGTGTACGTCATGTTGGCACACCTCCGTATTTTTTTTATATTTCGTGTCAAACTTCGACAAATCTCTGTCCGCACATCTCAATGCGACTACTTTAATCAGCCATATTTCCAAAACCTAAGTTTTTACGGTAACTTGGGTGGTATAATACAGAAGTTCTGGTCCTATTCTATCACCCTACGTGTACGTAATGTTGGCACACCTCCGTATTTATTATTATATTTCATGTCATACTTAGACAAATCGTTGTCCGCACATCGCATAGCGACTAATTTAATCACCCATTTTCCAAAACCTAATTTTTTACGGTAACTTGGGTGGTATAATACAGAAGTTCTGGTCCTATTCTATCACCCTATGTGTACGTCATGTATCCACAATTCCGTATTTATTTTTATATTTCATGTCAAACTTAGACAAATCGTTATCCGCACATCGCATAACGACTAATTTAATCACCCATATTTCCAAAACCTAAGTTTTTACGGTAACTTGGGTGGTATAATACTAAATTTCAGGACCTATTCTTTCATCCTATGTGTACGTCATGTTGGCACACTTCCGTATTTATTTTATTTTTCATGTCATACTTTGACAAATCGCTGTCCGCACATCTCAATGCGACTACTTTAATCAGCCATATTTCCAAAACCTAAGTTTTTACGGTAACTTGGGTGGTATAATACAGAAGTTCTGGTCCTATTCTATCACCCTATGTGTACGTCATGTATCCACAATTCCGTATTTATTTTTATATTTCATGTCAAACTTAGACAAATCGCTGTCCGCACATCTCAATGCGACTACTTTAATCAGCCATATTTCCAAAACCTAAGTTTTTACGGTAACTTGGGTGGTATAGTATTATAGTTCTGGACCTATTCTATCATCCTATGTGTACGTCATGTTGGCACACCTCCGTATTTTTTTATATTTCGTGTCAAACTTCGACAAATCTCTGTCCGCATATCTCAATGCGACTAATTTAATCACCCATATTTCCAAAACCTAAGTTTTTACGGTAACTTGGGTGGTATAATACAGAAGTTCTGGTCCTATTCTATCACCCTATGTGTACGTCATGTATCCACAATTCCGTATTTATTTTTATATTTCATGTCAAACTTAGACAAATCGTTGTCCGCACATCGCATAGCGACTTATTTAATCACCCATATTTCCAAAACCTAAGTTTTTAAGGTAACTTGGGTGGTATAATACTAAATTTCAGGACCTATTCTATCATCCTATGTATACGTCATGTTGGCACACTTCCGTATTTATTTTATTTTTCATGTCATACTTTGACAAATCGCTGTCCGCACATCTCAATGCGACTACTTTAATCAGCCATATTTCCAAAACCTAAGTTTTTACGGTAACTTGGGTGGTATAGTATTATAGTTCTGGACCTATTCTATCATCCTATGTGTACGTCATGTTGGCACACCTCTGTATTTTTTTTATATTTCGTCTCAAACTTCGACAAATCTCTGTCCGCACATCTCAATGCGACTAATTGAATCACCCATATTTCCAAAACCTAAGTTTTACGGTAATTTGGGTGGTATAATACAGAAGTTCTGGTCCTATTCTTTCACCATACATGTACGTAATGTTGGCACACCTCCGTATTTATTATTATATTTCATATCATACTTAGACAAATCGTTGTCCGCACATCGCAGAGCGACTAATTTAATCACCCATATTTCCAAAACCTAAGTTTTTAAGATAACTTGGGTGGTATAGTACTAAAGTTCTGGTCCTATTCTTTCATCCTACGTGTACGTCATGCTGACACACTGCCGTATTTTTTTATATTTTATGTCAAATTTAGGTGGATCGCTGTCCACACATCCAAAGCGACTATTTTAATCACCCGTATTTCCTAAACCTAAGTTTTTAAGGTAACTTGGGTGGTATAGTACTAAAGTTCTGGACCTATTCTATCATCCTATGTATACCTCATGTAGGCACACCTCCGTATTTTTTTTATATTTCGTGTCAAACTTCGCAAAATCTCTGTCCGCACATCTCAATGCGACTACTTTAATCAGCCATATTTCCAAAACCTAAGTTTTTAAGGTAACTTAGGTGGTATAATAAAGAAGTTCTGGTCCTATTCTATCACCCTACGTGTACGTCATGTATCCACAATTCCGTATTTATTTTTATATTTCATGTCAAACTTAGACAAATCGTTGTCCGCACATCGCATAGCGACTAATTTAATCACCCATATTTCCAAAACCTAAGTTTTTAAGGCAACTTGGGTGGTATAATACTAAATTTCAGGACCTATTCTATCACCCTATGTTTACGTCATGTTGGCACACTTCCGTATTTATTTTATTTTTCATGTCATACTTTGACAAATCGCTGTCCGCACATCTCAATGCGACTACTTTAATCAGCCATATTTCCAAAACCTAAGTTTTTACGGTGACTTGGGTGGTATAATACAGAAGTTCTGGTTCTATTCCATCACCCTACGTGTACGTAATGTTGGCACACCTCCGTAATATTATTATATTTCATGTCATACTTAGACAAATCGTTGTCCGCACATCGCATAGCGACTAAGTTAATCAGCCATATTTCCAAAACCTAAGTTTTTACGGTAACTTGGGTGGTATAGTACTAATGTTTTGGACCTATTCTATCATCCTATGTGTACTTCATGTTGGCACACCTCAGTATTTTTCTTATATTTCGTGTCAAACTTCGACAAATCTCTGTCCGCACGTCTCAATGCGACTAATTAATCACCCATATTTCAGAAACCTAAGTTTTTACGGTAACTTGGGTGGTATAATACAGAAGTTCTGGTCCTATTCTATCACCCTATGTGTACGTCATGTATCCACAATTCCGTATTTATTTTTATATTTCATGTCAAACTCAGAGAAATCGTTGTCCGCACATCGCATAGCGACTAATTTAATCACCCATATTTCCAAAACCTAAGTTTTTAAGGTAACTTGGGTGGTATAGTACTAAAGTTCTGGTCCTATTCTTTCATCCTACGTGTACGTCATGCTGACACACTGCCGTATTTATTTTATATTTTAGGTCAAACTTAGGTGGATCCCTGTCCACACATCCAAAGCGACTATTTTAATCACCCGTATTTCCAAAACCTAAGTTTTTAAGGTAACTTGGGTGGTATAGTACTAAAGTTCTGGACCTATTCTATCATCCTATGTGTACGTCATGTTGGCACACCTCCGTATTTTTTTTATATTTCGTGTCAAACTTCGACAAATCTCTGTCCGCACATCTCAATGCGACTACTTTAATCAGCCATATTTCCAAAACCTAAGTTTTTACGGTAACTTGGGTGGTATAATACAGAAGTTCTGGTCCTATTCTATCACCCTATATGAACGTAATCTTGGCACACTTCTGTATTTATTATTATATTTCATGTCATACTTAGACAAATCGTTGTCCGCACATCGCATAGCGACTAATTTAATCACCCATATTTCCAAAACCTAAGTTTTTAAGGTAACTTGGGTGGTATAGTACTAAAGTTCTGGTCCTATTCTTTCATCCTACGTGTACGTCATGTATCCACAATTCCGTATTTATTTTATATTTTATGTCAAACTTAGGAGGATCGGTGTCCACACATCCAAAGCGACTATTTTAATCACCCGTATTTCCAAAACCTAAGTTTTGACGGTAACCTGTGTGGTATAATAATATAGTTCTAATCCTATTCTATTACCCAATGTGTACGTCATGTATCCAAAATTCCGTATTTATTTTTATATTTCATGTCAAACTTAGACAAATCGTTGTCCGCACATCGCATAGCGACTAATTTAATCACCCATATTTCCAAAACCTAAGTTTTTAAGGTAACTTGGGTGGTATAATACTAAATTTCAGGACCTATTCTATCATTCTATGTGTACGTCATGTTGGCACACTTCCGTATTTATTTTATTTTTCATGTCATACTTTGACAAATCGCTGTCCGCACATCTCAATGCGACTACTTTAATCAGCCATATTTACAAAACCTAAGTTTTTACGGTAACTTGGGTGGTATAATACAGAAGTTCTGGTCCTATTCTATCACCCTATGTGTACGTCATGTATCCACAATTCCGTATTTATTTTTATATTTCATGTCAAACATAGACAAATCGTTGTCCGCACATCGCATAGCGACTAATTTAATCACCCATATTTCAAAAACCTAAGTTTTTAAGGTAACTTGGGTGGTATAATACAGAAGTTCTGGTCCTATTCTATCACCCTACGTGTACGTAATGTTGGCACACCTCCGTATTTATTATTATATTTCATGTCATACTTAGACAAATCGTTGTCCGCACATCGCATAGCGACTAATTTAATCACCCATATTTCCAAAACCTAAGTTTTTAAGGTAACTTGGGTGGTATAGTACTAAAGTTCTGGACCTATTCTATCATCCTATGTGTACGTCATGTTGGCTAACCTCCGTATTTTTTTTATATTTCATGTCAAACTTAGACAAATCGTTGTCCGCACATCGCATAGCGACTAATTTAATCACCCATATTTCCAAAACCTAAGTTTTTAAGGTAACTTGGGTGGTATAATACTAAATTTCAGGACCTATTCTATCACCCTACGTGTACGTAATGTTGGTACACTTCCGTATTTTTTTTATTTTTCATGTCATACTTTGACAAATCGCTGTCCGCACATCTCAATGCGACTACTTTAATCAGCCATATTTCCAAAACCCAAGTTTTTACGGTAACTTGGGTGGTATAATACAGAAGTTCTGGTCCTATTTCATCACCCTACGTGTACGTCATGCTGACACACTGCCGTATTTATTATTATATTTCATGTCATACTTAGACAAATCGTTGTCCGCACATCGCATAGCGACTAATTTAATCACCCATATTTCCAAAACCTAAGTTTTTAAGGTAACTTGGGTGGTATAATACTAAATTTCAGGACCTATTCTATCACCCTACGTGTACGTAATGTTGGTACACTTCCGTATTTTTTTTATTTTTCATGTCATACTTTGACAAATCGCTGTCCGCACATCTCAATGCGACTACTTTAATCAGCCATATTTCCAAAACCCAAGTTTTTACGGTAACTTGGGTGGTATAATACAGAAGTTCTGGTCCTATTTCATCACCCTACGTGTACGTCATGCTGACACACTGCCGTATTTATTATTATATTTCATGTCATACTTAGACAAATCGTTGTCCGCACATCGCATAGCGACTAATTTAATCACCCATATTTCCAAAACCTAAGTTTTTAAGGTAACTTGGGTGGTATAGTACTAAAGTTCTGGTCCTATTCTTTCATCCTACGTGTACGTCATGCTGACACACTGCCGTATTTATTTTATATTTTATGTCAAACTTAGGTGGATCGCTGTCCACACATCTCAATGCGACTACTATAATCAGCCATATTTCCAAAACCTAAGTTTTTACGGTAACTTGGGTGGTATATTGTATAATACAGTATAATCACCCGTATTTCCAAAACCTAAGTTTTGACGGTAACCTGAGTGGTATAATAATATATTTCTAATCCTATTCTATCACCCAATGTGTACGTCATGTATCCAAAATTCCGTATTTATTTTTATATTTCATGTCAAACTTAGACAAATCGTTGTCCGCACATCGCATAGCGACTAATTTAATCACCCATATTTCCAAAACCTAAGTTTTTACGGTATCTTGGGTGGTATAATACAGAAGTTCTGGTCCTATTCTATCACCCTATGTGTACGTCATGTATCCACAATTCCGTATTTATTTTTATATTTCATGTCAAACTCAGACAAATCGTTGTCCGCACATCGCATAGCGACTAATTTAATCACCCATATTTCCAAAACCTAAGTTTTTAAGGTAACTTGGGTGGTATAATACTAAATTTCAGGACCTATTCTATCATCCTATGTGTACGTCATGTTGGCACACTTCCGTATTTATTTTATTTTTCATGTCATACTTTGACAAATCGCTGTCCGCACATCTCAATGCGACTACTTTAATCAGCCATATTTCCAAAACCTAAGTTTTTACGGTAACTTGGGTGGTATAATACAGAAGTTCTGGTCCTATTCTATCATCCTATGTGTACGTCATGTATCCACAATTCCCTATTTATTTTTATATTTCATGTCAAACTTAGACAAATCGTTGTCCGCACATCGCATAGCGACTAATTTAATCACCCATATTTCAAAAACCTAAGTTTTTAAGGTAACTTGGGTGGTATAATACTAAATTTCAGGACCTATTCTATCATCCTATGTGTACGTCATGTTGGCACACTTCCGTATTTATTTTATTTTTCATGTCATACTTTGACAAATCGCTGTCCGCACATCTCAATGCGACTACTTTAATCAGCCATATTTCCAAAACCTAAGTTTTTACGGTAACTTGGATGGTATAGTACTAAAGTTCTGGACCTATTCTATCATCCTATGTGTACGTCATGTTGGCACACCTCCGTATTTTTTTTATATTTCGTGGCAAACTTCGACAAATCTCTGTCCGCACATCTCAATGCGACTACTTTAATCAGCCATATTTCCAAAACCTAAGTTTTTACGGTAACTTGGGTGGTATAATACAGAAGTTCTGGTCCTATTCTATCACCCTATGTGTACGTCATGTATCCAAAATTCCGTATTTATTTTTATATTTCATGTCAAACTTAGACAAATCTCTGTCCGCACATCTCAATGCGACTACTTTAATCAGCCATATTTCCAAAACCTAAGTTTTTACGGTAACTTGGGTGGTATAATACAGAAGTTCTGGTCCTATTCTATCACCCTATATGTACGTAATGTTGGCACACCTCCGTATTTATTATTATATTTCATGTCATACTTAGACAAATCGTTGTCCGCACATCGCATAGCGACTAATTTAATCACCCATATATCCAAAACCTAAGATTTTAAGGTAACTTGGGTGGTATAGTACAGAAGTTCTGGTCCTATTCTATCACCCTATGTGTACGTCATGTATCCACAATTCCGTATTTATTTTTATATTTCATGTCAAACTTAGACAAATCGCTGTCCGCACATCTCAATGCGACTACTTTAATCACCCATATTTCCAAAACCTAAGTTTTTAAGGTAACTTTGGTGGTATAGTACTAAAGTTCTGGTCCTATTCTTTCATCCTACGTGTACGTAATGTTGGCACACCTCCGTATTTATTTTTATATTTCATGTCAAACTTAGACAAATCGTTGTCCGCCCATCGTATAGCGACTAATTTAATCACCCATATTTCCAAAACCTAAGCTTTTAAAGTAACTTGGGTGGTATAGTACTAAAGTTCTGGTCCTATTCTTTCATCCTACGTGTACGTCATGCTGACACACTGCCGTATTTATTTTATATTTTATGTCAAACTTAGGTGGATCGCTGTCCACACATCCAAAGCGACTATTTTAATCACCCGTATTTCCAAAACCTAAGTTTTTAAGGTAACTTGGGTGGTATAGTACTAAAGTTCTGGTCCTATTCTTTCATCCTACGTGTACGTCATGCTGACACACTGCCGTATTTTTTTTATATTTTATGTCAAACTTAGGTGGATCGCTGTCCACACATCCAAAGCGACTATTTTAATCACCCGTATTTCCAAAACCTAAGTTTTGACGGTAACCTGAGTGGTATAATAATATAGTTCTAATCCTATTCTATCACCCAATGTGTACGTCATGTATCCAAAATTCCGTATCTATTTTTATATTTCATGTCAAACTTAAACAAATCGTTGTCCGCACATCGCATAGCGACTAATTTAATCACCCATATTTCCAAAACCTAAGTTTTTAAGGTAACTTGGGTGGTATAATAGTAAATTTCAGGACCTATTCTATCATCCTATGTGTACGTAATGTTGGTACACTTCCGTTTTTATTTTATTTTTCATGTCATACTTTGACAAATCGCTGTCCGCACATCTCAATGCGTCTTCATTAATCAGCCATATTTCCAAAACCTAAGTTTTTATGGTAACTGGGGTGGTATAGTACTAAAGTTCTGGACCTATTCTATCATCCTATGTGTACGTCATGTTTGCACACCTCCGTATTTTTTTTATATTTCGTGTCAAACTTCGACAAATCTCTGTCCGCACATCTTAATGCGACTACTTTAATCAGCCATATTTCCAAAACCTAAGTTTTTACGGTAACTTGGGTGGTATAATACAGAAGTTCTGGTCCTATTCTATCACCCTACGTGTACGTCATGTATCCACAATTCCGTATTTATTTTTATATTTCATGTTTATTTTTATATTTTATGTCAAACTTAGACAAATCGCTGTCCGCACATCGCATGGCGACTAATTTAATCACCCATATTTCCAAAACCTAAGTTTTTAAGGTAACTTGGGTGGTATAATACTAAATTTCAGGACCTATTCTATCATCCTATGTGTACGTCATGTTGGCACACTTCCGTATTTATTTTATTTTCATGTCATACTTTGACAAAGCGCTGTCCGCACATCTCAATGCGACTACTTTAATCAGCCATATTTCCAAAACCTAAGTTTTTACGGTAACTTGGGTGGTATAATACAGAAGTTCTGGTCCTATTTCATCACCCTACGTGTACGTCATGCTGACACACTGCCTTATTTATTTTATATTTTATGTCATACTTAGACAAATCGTTGTCCGCACATCGCATAGCGACTATTTTAATCACCCGTAATTCCAAAACCTAGGTTTTTAAGGTAACTTGGGTGGTATAGTACTAAAGTTCTGGACCTATTCTATCATCCTATGTGTACGTCATGTTGGCAAACCTCCGTATTTTTTTTATATTTCGTGTCAAACATCGACAAATCTCTGTCCGCACATCGCATAGCGACTAATTTAATCAGCCATATTTCCAAAACCTAAGTTTTTACGGTAACTTGGGTGGTATAATACAGAAGTTCTGGTCCTATTCTATTACCCTATATGTACGTAATGTTGGCACACTTCCGTATTCATTATTATATTTCATGTCATACTTAGACAAATCGTTGTCCGCACATCGCATAGCGACTAATTTAATCACCCATATTTCCAAAACCTAAGTTTTTAAGGTATCTTGGGTGGTATAGTACTAAAGTTCTGGTCCTATTCTTTCATCCTACATGTATGTCATGCTGACACACTGCCGTATTTATTTTATATTTTATGTCAAACTTAGGTGGATCGCTGTCCACACATCCAAAGCGACTATTTTAATCACCCGTATATCCAAAACTTAGGTTTTGACGGTAACCTGAGTGGTATAATAATATAGGTCTAATCCTATTCTATCACCCAATGTGTACGTCATGTATCCACAATTTCGTATTTATTTTTATATTTCATGTCTAACTTAGACAAATCGTTGTCCGCACA
>JAQJVK010000271.1:0-151159 GCA_035578135.1 Flexamia atlantica
AAATCCATTGTTGTAGCCCCTGAACTGTTATGTGAACTAAAATTAGGTACTGTACCTCAGACGTCAAACAGTTCCAAAGTAGAAAAAATCACTACATATGTTTCGCCTATTCAGGCATTTTCAAGTGGTTCCTTAAACAAAAACGTCATCCATTGGGATTCGTCATAAAACAGTTAAAAACATCACAAACACACGTACACTTAACACGAAACGGTTAAAAAACATTTTTGTAGGCCTACAATTAACCGATCACGGCACTGACAGGAAGCAGACTGGCGGTGGCGGAATCATGTACCTCCCCCTCCTCCGTTATCAGGTGGACAAAGGTTACCTGGTCCATAGTTGTGGGCTATTATTGTGTTAAAAATCGAGTGGGATTTAAAATTCAGTTTTTCGTTCAGGACATGGCTCCTCATATCAACGTTATTAAAACTTCTGTAAATTTCGAACTGCTCCAACGAATCTAATTTATTACCTTTACTACAGATGTGCAAGATTTCAAGGCTATTGTTAATTTTGTCCAATGTGTGATTACTGTCTATCAAATGCTGGGCGAGAGTTGATTTTTGTTTGTTTGTTTTGGGGTCAGGTCGATGTTCCTTATAACGTTGGGCAAAGCTTCTGCCAGTCTGTCCTACATAAAAGTTAGGGCAATCCATACATTTTATTTTATACACGCCCGATTTTTCCATTTTGTTTACCTCACTGTTTTTCAAAGTTAAAACGTGTTTAGTTTTATTATTTGTCCTAAAAGCCATGTTTAGTTCATGCTTCCTGAAAACTTTGTTTAAACCATGGTGGGCTAGATGGCTATATTCAATACAGACGTATTTTTTATTATTAATATCTGGTGAACCATTGCTGTTATTATGGGGGTTTCTTTGTTTGTTTTTTGTTTTAGTTACAATCTTATCAACCATGCTACTCTTGTATCCATTGGAGATCGCTATATGTTTTATTATATTTAATTCTCTAGCGTAGTTTGTGGCTGAAAGAGGAAAATTTAATAATCTATAGACTAGGCTATTGTAAGCGGCTAATTTTTGAGAGATGGGGTGGTAAGACGTGGCGTGTATTGTTTGATTAGAAGTGGTCGGTTTCCTGTAGATGCTGAAGTCGAATTTACTGTCTTTCTTTTCTATTGTCGTATCCAGAAAATTTAATTTATTGTTAACTTCAGTTTCAAGCGTGAATCGAAGTTTGGGTGCTATACTGTTGAGGTAATTCAGTAATAAATTTAATTGACGTATCTTACCATTGAACAGTATGATTGTATCATCTACATAGCGATTGTAAAGTGATATTTTATTTCTGTATTTATTGGCATCTGAGAATATGTACTCATTTTCGATGTAATTAAGGTAAATGTCAGATAATATGCCAGATAATGGGGAGCCCATTGCCAGCCCATCCGGTTGAGTGTAAAACTTTCCATCAGACTCGAAATAATTTTGTTTTAAAATCTCAGTCAATAAATTCATTACTTCGTTGACTGATTCAATAAGCATATTCGTGTTATTTGTTAGGTGGGTTTTGACTATTTCTAGTACCTTTTCTATGGGCACGTTTGTGTACAAATTAACCACATCGAAAGATGCAAGAGTATGGTGCATTTGTATATTCAATTCTGATGTTTTCTGTATAAATTCATACGAATTTTTGAGACTGTAGTTGTTAGTTAGAGTTATGTTTTCTCGTAATATTTTTTCTAGTTTTTTTGCTATTTTATAAGTTGGTGCAGGAGTAAAATCAACTAGAGGTCTGATAGGTGTACCCTCTTTATGCACTTTTGGAAGACCCCTAAAAATGGGGGCAGAAGGGTTCATTACTTTTAAATACTTTATTTCCTCATCGGTAAATATAGTTTTCGAATCGTTTAAATATAGTTATCGAGCCATGTCCTGAACGAAAAACTGAATTTTAAATCCCACTCGATTTTTAACACAATAATAGCCCACAACTATGGACCAGGTAACCTTTGTCCACCTGATAACGGAGGAGGGGGAGGTACATGATTCCGCCACCGCCAGTCTGCTTCCTGTCAGTGCCGTGATCGGTTAATTGTAGGCCTACAAAAATGTTTTTTAACCGTTTCGTGTTAAGTGTACGTGTGTTTGTGATGTTTTTAACTGTTTTATGACGAATCCCAATGGATGACGTTTTTGTTTAAGGAACCACTTGAAAATGCCTGAATAGGCGAAACATATGTAGTGATTTTTTCTACTTTGGAACTGTTTGACGTCTGAGGTACAGTACCTAATTTTAGTTCACATAACAGTTCAGGGGCTACAACAATGGATTTTAATTCATCTGCCAGTCAGGCAAAGTTAGCCATCCAATACAAAAACGTAAAGTTGAAACTCTCAAACACGATACACAACATCAAATTTAACAAAGATTGCATTCGCCATGATGTCAAACCGAATTACGTCCATATTAAAATTAAGAACAAGTCGTATGCTGCACAAAAGACTAAAGAGAATGCAGAGAAAATGTGGCTAAGAAATGAAATTAAATTCCTTTATCGCAAGAAACAGTTACTTAACTCTTTATTGTTCAGTAAATACTTAGAATTGGCAAACACGCTGCATCCTGCTCAGCTAGAGAGCACGTTACAGAACATAGACATAGGCGTTTCACGTGTAATTAGAAACAAAAAATCCACCTTGAAAAAGAAATTATCTCATTTGATAAGCAATCAGCATTCTAAAGAAACAGCTATTATGTTTGATTTTGACTTTTACCCTCGAGTCATCAACCATACGAACATTAATTTTGATGATAAAGAAATGTGCCTCCTGGAAAAAGGCCTAAATTATAATCTTCCAAAGAAGGGAAAAAACGCATTTTTTCAAGAACTCATAAATGCCGAATGCGCAATCAAAGCCATCCCTGACGATGAGGACAGAAACTTTGCACGCCTTACAATGTCTAAAAAGTTGAAAAAACATTTCAATAATGAATTATCTACTCGAGGTAAAGATCTTTCCCGTACACACAACAATGAATTTTTTATTTTAAAAGGCATAAAAGAGAAACTCATAAACAACAATGCAATCTTATGTAAGGCTGATAAGGGTAACACTACAGTAATTCTAAATAAGAGTGACTACTCCAACAAAATAGACGAATTTTTCAGTAAGAATAATATATTGCAAATGATTAAGGACCCTACTAAACTGTATCAGAGGAAAATAAAGAAACTGATAAACGATTCGAAAACTATATTTACCGATGAGGAAATAAAGTATTTAAAAGTAATGAACCCTTCTGCCCCCATTTTTAGGGGTCTTCCAAAAGTGCATAAAGAGGGTACACCTATCAGACCTCTAGTTGATTTTACTCCTGCACCAACTTATAAAATAGCAAAAAAACTAGAAAAAATATTACGAGAAAACATAACTCTAACTAACAACTACAGTCTCAAAAATTCGTATGAATTTATACAGAAAACATCAGAATTGAATATACAAATGCACCATACTCTTGCATCTTTCGATGTGGTTAATTTGTACACAAACGTGCCCATAGAAAAGGTACTAGAAATAGTCAAAACCCACCTAACAAATAACACGAATATGCTTATTGAATCAGTCAACGAAGTAATGAATTTATTGACTGAGATTTTAAAACAAAATTATTTCGAGTCTGATGGAAAGTTTTACACTCAACCGGATGGGCTGGCAATGGGCTCCCCATTATCTGGCATATTATCTGACATTTACCTTAATTACATCGAAAATGAGTACATATTCTCAGATGCCAATAAATACAGAAATAAAATATCACTTTACAATCGCTATGTAGATGATACAATCATACTGTTCAATGGTAAGATACGTCAATTAAATTTATTACTGAATTACCTCAACAGTATAGCACCCAAACTTCGATTCACGCTTGAAACTGAAGTTAACAATAAATTAAATTTTCTGGATACGACAATAGAAAAGAAAGACAGTAAATTCGACTTCAGCATCTACAGGAAACCGACCACTTCTAATCAAACAATACACGCCACGTCTTACCACCCCATCTCTCAAAAATTAGCCGCTTACAATAGCCTAGTCTATAGATTATTAAATTTTCCTCTTTCAGCCACAAACTACGCTAGAGAATTAAATATAATAAAACATATAGCGATCTCCAATGGATACAAGAGTAGCATGGTTGATAAGATTGTAACTAAAACAAAAAACAAACAAAGAAACCCCCATAATAACAGCAATGGTTCACCAGATATTAATAATAAAAAATACGTCTGTATTGAATATAGCCATCTAGCCCACCATGGTTTAAACAAAGTTTTCAGGAAGCATGAACTAAACATGGCTTTTAGGACAAATAATAAAACTAAACACGTTTTAACTTTGAAAAACAGTGAGGTAAACAAAATGGAAAAATCGGGCGTGTATAAAATAAAATGTATGGATTGCCCTAACTTTTATGTAGGACAGACTGGCAGAAGCTTTGCCCAACGTTATAAGGAACATCGACCTGACCCCAAAACAAACAAACAAAAATCAACTCTCGCCCAGCATTTGATAGACAGTAATCACACATTGGACAAAATTAACAATAGCCTTGAAATCTTGCACATCTGTAGTAAAGGTAATAAATTAGATTCGTTGGAGCAGTTCGAAATTTACAGAAGTTTTAATAACGTTGATATGAGGAGCCATGTCCTGAACGAAAAACTGAATTTTAAATCCCACTCGATTTTTAACACAATAATAGCCCACAACTATGGACCAGGTAACCTTTGTCCACCTGATAACGGAGGAGGGGGAGGTACATGATTCCGCCACCGCCAGTCTGCTTCCTGTCAGTGCCGTGATCGGTTAATTGTAGGCCTACAAAAATGTTTTTTAACCGTTTCGTGTTAAGTGTACGTGTGTTTGTGATGTTTTTAACTGTTTTATGACGAATCCCAATGGATGACGTTTTTGTTTAAGGAACCACTTGAAAATGCCTGAATAGGCGAAACATATGTAGTGATTTTTTCTACTTTGGAACTGTTTGACGTCTGAGGTACAGTACCTAATTTTAGTTATCAGTTCAGTTACAGCACTAAGCGCTCCCATATGAAACAAGCTGCATAGGCCTGTTAAGTAGTTAAGTATAAAGTCACTATTGAGAGCGCGTTTTACACACACATTCAAGCCTTTCTAAACTGTTTCCATAAAAGCAAGCTTTTAAAAATATTTGGGGACGACTTAAAAAAATAGATGCACTGTAAAACTACAAGCAAGGTTAAATCGCTTCTTAAGGTATGAGAGATTCTCTTATAAGTTTCATGTGACTACAGCCAAAACATATCAAACTTACCAAAGACTTACGTCTTTGTGACTTATCAAAGATGCCGCCTTCTTCACAAAAAATATGCACCGTGTGAACTACGAGCAATATCAAATCGTTTTAAGGAAACCAAAGCGAGTCTCTATTAATAAGCTGAATGGGATTTTCCAAAAAGCCAACTTCAATTTAACACAGATTAAAACTAAAAAGAGATTTTTAACAAGCGTATAAAAACACAATAATGAAATATGTTTTACTATGGGACAAGCAAGCATCCAATATCTTTATATGAATTTAGAATTAAGCTCCAAGAATAGGTTGGGATAATTCAACTTAACATCTGGAAAAGTTTACTAACATTTAAGTTGACACAAACTAAACACAACAGTTTTGTCAATCAATCATCTTAGACTGGAACGAGTAGATTACGGACTTATGACATAGTCTCTAGATGTTGATCTCTGATTACGCAGAACTCTACAATCGACAGAGCTGGCTGGAGTTCCGAGAAAACAGATGTATTCCCGAAGTTACATCACGTTTTGTACCCTAAGTGTATAAATCCACGGTCAAAATATATCAAAGGTCTAAAAACATGGTTAAGTTCAGTGGAGAATGTAGAATTTCTATTAAAAGTAGAGTGTTAGTGGTATTTATTGTGCTTTTATTGTATGTGTTAATTAATTGAATTGAATTTCTTAGTATGTTCTTTTTTCTCACTTTTCACTTATTAAGAATGGAAATTCATCGTTTTTTACAGTCACTTGCAGAAAGAAATATGTTTGTAAAATACAAACAGTTGAATTAAATTTTTTTTCTTGTTATTTGATTTTAAGTTAACATGGTTAAGTTTATAATATGTAGCCAACCTATGAAAGCCTTTTGTAATGATTTTGTATGATGGATGCCTCAAAACTGGCTATGCCTAAGAGGCCCCTATATTTATCCATAAAAAGCCAATATGAATTGTAGTAATTACAGGTACTTATTTTTCATTTTTTAATATTATTTATTTGTTTATACAAAGCAACTGAAAATGTTCTTTATGTTGTAATTAATATGGTTCTTATGACTTAAGCAATGTTTATGGCTGAATTGTATGTATTTTTTCTGTAATGTGTAATTATGGATAAATAAACGTATTCATTCATTCATTCATTCAGTTAACACCAACTACTGTAGTAGCGATGTAACCTAGTAGCAGGGCTACTAATATTGAAATTAGTAGACTAATACTATCTATATTAGTAGCCCTGGCCTATTAGTTTCAGAGGTTTAGTTGATCATTCGCTTCACAGTCGCGATTAATAATATTGGTGATGGATAAACACTTAGGGTACAAAACCATTTAGATGACAACATTAGTTACTTAATGGTACCTAAGTCCTTTGGCTTCGTCACCCCAAAATTAAATGTTAAAGCAAGCAAAGCAAGTTTATATTTTAAGGCTTTCATTATCAAAATCCGGGTGAAGTCGAGGCCAAGATATGCTGTGTGGAGACTTGTCCGCGCGAACAACTAAATTATTGGTTGAATAACATCATTCTCGATATAACTGTATTAAAACTAAACTAATTGAACCACACCACAGTTGTTTTATTTGCAAACTAGCTAACCCCGGCTTTGCCCGGGAGATTATTTTTTTTATAGTATTCTACATAGTTGTTTCTTTGTTCTGTATTCTGTTTCAGTAGTAACCATAGTAGCTAGAAATAGCTACCATTAGAAATAATGGTAACCATAGCAACAATTCAAAGCCTTCCCAAAATCATTGACATAGGTCCCTTTCGTACGATCCTGGGCTTAAGCCCTTAAAGATATCAAAACCAGACCACCGTGCACATCATGAGATTCCAAGCTTTAGTTTGACAACAAGATCAAGTGTCTAGGATATGTAGTTTTGGCTGTAGCCTGAAATATACCAACACACAACTCTATTTTTATATTGCTGATGATGATTAAAAAATTAAGAATTTATTTCGATTGTACAATTTTTAAATGTTGACATTGTAAGTTAGTACTCATCTTTCGCGTTTCATTCATCTCTAAACAAACTTTGGGCGATTCAGCCTACAACATTGTATTTTAGACTGTTAATTAGGGGTGTAGGTCTTCCATGTTTTATAAAATAAAAAATCATATTTTACAGAAAAGTTCAAAGCATTCTTCGAATTTATATTCCTCAAACGACAGTCGGTTTTTTCATACTTTAAATCAATTTTATATCGATTCAATAACTCATTATATCACAACAAACGCGGTGATAGTCTACAAAATCACGCGGAATGAACAAAATCAGTTTTTAAAAACGTCCTCAACTCGCAATCCTCAACGAACGGTCACAAACGAGACGCACGATTCCACCTCGGGAGGCAAAGAGGCTCCAAACAGTGATGTGACGTTGAGTTTGGTTATTACCGTCGTAAAAAATGATCACACGGGCTCTTTACACATTTCACCACTCTACAGCGCGCCATGCGGGCGGCGCTGGCGGGCCTCCAGTCACTCTCCCTGCACAAACACACGGGCAGGCAACCGTGTTTTAGGTAGAGAGCTGAAATTTGGTAGATAGAGGTTAAGTGTTTTTGGTGGAGAGCTGAAATTTGGTAAATACAAGGTTAAGCAACGAACTGTTTTAGGCAGTGAGTGGAATTTTGTAAATTTAAATTAAACAACGTACTGTTTTAGGAAGGAAGCTGAAATTTTGTAAATACAAGGTAAGCAACGTGCTGCTTTAGGCAGTGAGCTGGAAATTGGTAAATTTAAGGTTAAGCAACAACGTACTGCTTTAGATATAGAGTGCTGAAATTTGGTAATTGGGGTGTTTGTAGAAAGTAGAAACCATTGGACTCAGAGCAAAGACACTGAAAGTTTGAATACTTACTGAAGTTCCAGTAGAATATACTGAACATTTCACATCACTTACAGTTATTGATGAAATTAGTGTAGTAATATAAACAAGAGTAATTAAACTTACGGTAAGATAATATTGTAGTCAAATATACTGAAATAGGCCGTCCGTAAGTACAATACAATGCTAAAATTAATATTAGTCTTTTGAACGGAATGTGCCAAGTTATTCGGCTCATGCAATACTTTGTTCCCTTAATACAATCTTTTAAACTAAGTGCGTTATTGTATTTTTTAGTGAGCTTATATAGTATGGACCAAAAAGGACGCTCAGGCAAAACCCAAAGGACTACACCACACTACATTTAAAATAGAGGGACACAATTTTTCATTCCTGGTTTAAGAGGAAATATTTTCCAAAGCAAGTAAGCTATGTTTATATTTGGTTACCTGGAAGGTATTTACGCCCAATACTTAAAGCTACGGCTAAACATAATCATTATCCTCTGAAAATGATTTACAGATGTTAATGATCGCTTATTCCGTAAGCTGTCAATCTCGCAAAGCTTGAAAGCACTCAGGGGCTCAAAAAAGTCCAGCTACAAAGTAGCAAATTACTCTAAACCGATCAAAAAAAAAACGTCGCCGGGTTTTCCCAGCCTCACTATCAGGTGCCATTAGACTTTATCACTTCTAATCAACTTAATTAGAAGGTGACAGCCGCGTCTGGCGTTGATCTGTTGAGCTGCCTTGATGTATTACTTGTTTGTACTTCATAATTCCACTTTGATCCGGCCTTAATGATCCCCTCTTGTCGCGATAAGGCGAGAATGTTGTTGTAACCGTGAAATTCCTCTTGCACCAGAGCCTCGCGGGTGACTGGGGGTGTTTGGGAAATTCTTCATCACTGATCAATCTGGAGATTTGGAGTAAAAATACCTTTGCACATAAATTATTAAATAATACCATCAAGTGTTGGTGAAAAGATACTTGGACCTATTTCCTGCCGATGCCCCATGTATAGTTGTATTGTAATTTATTTAGTGTTTTTTTTTCAGGTTGCCAAATTTATAATGGACACTTTTGAATATTTGCATAATTTTGTAACTTTTTGTTAACTTTATGTAACCACGGGGCCTACATCAAGGGGGCCTATTCGGTAAATAATTTTAATTAGAATGTTATATACCTGTTTCCTGTGTACGAAATTAACTCTCTTCGAATTTAGTAGACAGGAGTGACCTTCCTTCGAGTAAATTCGGATATTTTATATCACTTTTTATACTGTTACTATAGCCCTAACCAGTTATAGTTACATTTGTCAACTACCGAACTTTTTTCTATAACCGACAAAACCAAACATTACACAATGCAAAGACCACGTTGCCGGCCACTTTTATCTGTACCACTTCCTCCAGTTTTTCTCTCGGACCGGAAACATCTTTAGAAAGCCACTTTCGAACCTAAACGACGCCACCCACAGTCGGAGCGCGGCCAGGAGAGAAGTGACAATTACATTTGTCAGATCTATGGAAACGTTGGAAAGAGTGAAATGGGCCGACAATCGCCGGTATCGCCGGTGTCACCTCGCCGGGCGGGACGGGGCAATTTTTGATTTCGCGGTGTCCCCGTTCCAAGTTCCCACCCACGCCAGGCGATTCGGTATACCCCTCGGGCTCGGAGCATGCAAAACGCCTAATGACACAAAATGTCACCCAGAAATGACAAAAGAAGTTAGAACAACTGTGATATCATAATATGCGGCGAGCCGGTCCGCTGCGCAGCGGCCAGCGGCCGGCGGCTCTGATGTCAATCGTTTTCGATTTTCGATTTCGGCGTTGTCAGTCTGAAGCGAACTTCCGGGGGGATTTGAATCGGGGGCTGATAGGACAATGGTCCGAGACTGAGGTGCCGGTGGAAATCTGGATTCGTCACCTCCCAGAGTCAAAGAGAAAAAAATCTTAAAGGAATTGAAAGGATTTTTGCGGACATTTGCCGTCACTGATTAGTAAAGAAAACAAACTCCACGACGTTTCGGGATCTGGAATCTGATCCCGTCCTCAGGTGGAAAAAGAACATAGAACATCGCTCTCTCTCTTTGGGGGAGTGATGTTTGTTTTCTAATCAGTGATGGAAAATGTCCGCAAAAATCAAAATCAAAATATAAAATCACCATCACCAACAATGAATTACAAACTAAGAATAATGTTATATTAGCTTTATGTCAAAAAAGTGGCCCGCGACTGGAATGACACAGGAAATCTGAATTTATCACCTCCAAGTATCAAAGATAAGGAAATAATCACAAATAAGGAATTGAAGCAATGCAATGCAACCTTAGATGCTTAATCGTAGTTCAAAACAACATGTTTGCTTGTTATACAGAAATATCGATTTAGTATTTTACATTTGGTAAATACAACATTGACAAATATGTTTTTATAATAAAAAAATACTGTTTACTGTTCGGACGTTTTTATTGATTTTTTCTATACTTTTGAGTGAGTTGGACGTATTTACCACATTCAAAGAGGCGATAAAACCAACAAAAACAACCTTCACTTATTCGCCCTTCACTTTTCGAAGAAGAAAAACTAATGCAAAATCCAACAGCCGCATCAAAACGTTCGACTTTAAAACAATCGCGAGCAACAAAAGCAAAAAGTGTGACTCCACTTGAAACAAAACAAGGCCACGGTTGATATCGTAATCAAGGAAATACTACGAGTCAAATTAGAGTGATGAATGGGGAAACAGTGAAATGAAAATTGCGATCTCGCGGAGCAAAACATCGAACTCACAATCGGCTGGCGACATTCCGCACCACGTGGACGGGATGGCTGGCGGCGGTGTGGATGATAGTAGCCTAGTAGGCTTATTGTTATTGTCACATTAACGTCAAAATCTTACTATAGTTACCTATTAAACACACAAATGAAAAAGAATATAAGAGGAAATATGTTAAATTTTTAGACGATGAGCATACGATTATACACTGGAGTTTCAGGATTTATATTTTCAAGTTAAAAAGCCCACGGGATAAAATAGTTGCTGATTAATTTAAGGAAAATAATACGTGGATCTCAATAAACAATTATGGTTTTACTGTATTTTTTATGTGGCATTGTAAATATTAGTTAGTTTTTTATTTATTTGCCTTTTTCCTTCTTTCAATGAAAATAATTTGGTTTTTCTCTTTTGTATTTTTGTTGTTGTTTCATCTAAGTATACGAAAACTTGCTGGGTAGGCATACTGAGATTTAACTTGTGAAAAAATATGGTTATAATTTTTTTAAGAAATAAAGAAGGGTTTGGTAAAAGTGTAAAAGCCTCTATTTAAAACGTGAAATTCGTTAAAAACTTCACTGGTTCCCTTCTGCAATATATTTTATAATCAACCAGATGTCCAGTCACATAAGAGGCTGCTGGATCAACGGGAGAGCGACCTTGAACAATTATAGTCTAAATTCTCTTTCTCAATTCTCTTTCGCCCCAAAAAATCGGCACAATACACGATTTCCTCCTAAAATCACATAAAAATGAAGAGTAGAAGACGTGGCGTTTATCAAAGGCGGTATCAGCCTGTCAAAGGCGCTGTCGGAGCCCTGATATTTATGGTAACCTAGTTTCAAATCAAGAGATAATTGTGATAATTTACGATTTGCTATCAGGAACGTAACGTATTGGTATTAATTTCTCTCGCAGAGATGTGGTGTATATCACACATTGATAACGACTGTCAGCTCCACTCAAGAAGTAGCTAGGGTTCTGTTAGGTTATTCACATAGGTATATAAAACTATGAAAGGAAGTTCATCATCTGAGGTTGAGAATCAGTTTAAAAACGTGAAACTGAGTAGGAGGGGGGCTGGCTAGTGACTGCTGAAACTACGCAAAGTTCTATCATCTAACAAATAGGCCTAAATAGGCCCTGAAACATATTTTGCGTTGTTTCGCAACAATGAAACAATGGCAATCATAACAAAAACCTCTAATCTGAACTCGTATCTGGAACGTGCTGCATTTTCTCTTAGAGGCTTCCGAGTGGCAGTTTAATTATATTCATTTTAAAAATATTACTAAACCAATATTTTAAAAGAGGCGTACAAGTTTAATATGGATTAAACTTGTTATCATTTGCAGAAGCTAACCTTCATTTTTTCATACAGGTTTAGATTATGGTAAAATATCTAAAGCTTAATGTAATTATTTTGTTAACATGTTTTAATCTGGATTATCTGCCATTTTTAACGAGAGTCTCAGCGATGCTCAGGAACGTTTACCTGCCGAAACTAAACGACTTACTGAAACCAAGCCTAGGGTCATTTTAAATATTTAAAATGCCTAACCTATCGGCTGTCCATAACGTTTTGGCCTTAACCTTTCAGTAAAAATAAATGTTCGTTAAAAAGATTTAGAGCAAGGAAAAGTATAAATAATTATATTCACGAATAAAATTAAATACATTAAATAAAAAAAAACATTTAAAGAAGGCGTCTGCTGTTCTGCGTTGATATCTTATTCGTTTACACTTAAATATTGATTTATTGAAATAGTTGAGATATGAGAATAGATTAGTATTGGATTTTCGTGTTTATATTTATTTATAATACAGGTGAGTCAAGGGAAAATATTTTTTATTTAGTTACATATCACTTTTTGTTTCGTAAACTGAGGGGGATTAAGATATAGTTGACAAGTCCTTATAGTTTCAAGAAAAAGTTAAAAAGAAGCACGACTGATTTTTACAAACGTTCTTTCATAAAATATTTAGTTTTACTTTTGTAACAATTAGGCTACTTTAAAAAATTTTAATTCAACTAAAATTGTGTCCCTGACGCTTTCTTTTTCTGCTAAAAGAAAAAATATTGTGTATACATTTTTTACACATGTATACATTTTACTACTGATGAATCATATTTTTCAGTTAAAATTTTCACTAGACGGTGAATGTGGTAGTAGGCTAAGAATTTAAAATAATTCTTCGGCACGCATATAAATTAGTTGTTTCACATAGTCTCCTACATTAAAGCCAGCTGTAAACATTAAAATAAAGCAAGTAAAAATATGGTATTATGTTATTTTTTTTAATTGAGAACGCACCCTGGAAAAACTTAAGGTACTTTCAAAGCCACATCCCACCAGCAGCTATATATAAACAATCTCCCAGCCAAATACAAGCTGTTACTTCTCAGTTTGTGCTCGTACAACGCCAGTTAACACCGAAAGCCGACACACAAGGTCGTCATAACTCGGCAGTAAGACGCTACCCTCGTGTAGTCGCGCCAATTAGCTTCGCCAAAGCCGAGAAGCACGTTAACTCGTCACTCGGTCAAAAGCTGAAAACGGCCGGCGATAAATCGGCGAAACGTCCCACAAACCGCGGGATATACGAGGACCATTGTCCACGACGAGCCATCAGCGTCGCGGCGGTGTGGGTGGCATCGCGGCGTCTCGGGGACGGTAGAGACCGTGGCAACTAACATGGCTAAGGAAATCTGTTTTTAATTTTTTGCGATTAACTTTAGTCTTGTGGGCAAAATGGGTCATGGCATTCGACACGGACCATACGCGGCGGTGTGGGTGGCATCGTGGCATCTCGGGGACGGTACAGACCTTGGCAAATGTCTTGGCTCAGGGCGCCTGTAATCCTAATGCTAAAATTAAATTTGTGACCTGCCAAAGGGAAAAAGGGACCTTAACTTCTATTTTTAAAATTGAGTTATTAGTACATCCCCTTAATGTACATTAAAAACCAAATAAACTGGCGAAAGAATGTTCAAGATATCTTTAAAAATGCCTGAGTTATAAATTTTGGAATTTGATACATTAATAACAGTAATTTTAGGAAATCGCTGTTCAAAGTGTTGCAAATTTCCAACTTTGTTTCTTTGTTACTACTTGTATTATTGGCTTTGTTTCACATATCCTTTTTGTCAGAAATTCAAAGCTGAATATAAATCCACCATTGAACTGGTGACAATTTTTTTGCAGTTTTTTTTGGAACTGTGCTTAAATGTGGAAGCACAGTAATAAAAAAAATTAAATTTCAAAGGCAAAATGTCGTGTTACAAGATAAAAACTAAAGTTAATTTTAATTTTGTACTCATAAGAATTGATTACAATCTTAATAAACTATGACATAACACTTGCTGCCTGATCTTTTATTTTTTTAGCCTCTAGTACAGTTTTTAGTTTTGAATCTTTACTTGGACAGGAGCTACGTCGTCAATTACTTCTTCTGGAATATCCTGTACATTATTGGGTTCTAATTCCTGAATCAGGGAGGGCTTAGCAAGTCTCGTATTTATCCCTAACAGAACTCTTTGATTTTCCAAACTCAAAGTTAAAGTAGCACTGGGGAAGTCGGCCCCCTTTCCCCAGAGTGCAAAAGGGTTTGGAAAAAAATTAATTTAATCATGTTGAAAGTTAAATTCAAGTGTAAGGTGGACCAAATATTGTTCAGAAACATACACAGAGTAAGAAACAATAAAAATCAGAAAATTTCTAGACCCTAACCTCCAAATCTTGCTGTCACCCTGTAAACTTTTATCTGGGAAGATAAGGTCTCTTTTCCCTTGACGGGTCACGTGGACCACACTTCATTGGTTCTAAAATTCTTCCCCTTGCCTCTTTATACATATTTTAAATAATTTGTTTCATCAAATCCAATTCAGATATTTAAAAACATTACACAGCCTACATACCAGCTAAGGCATGACATACTTCACTGCCCGATCCACCGCCTATCCGTATATGAAAAGGGAGCCTATTACTCTACATTGAAGGTGTTCAGTGGGTTCCATGAACCAATCAAACAAGAGCACGATTTAAAGAGGTTTAGGCACTCCCTGAGGAACCATCTCACGAGTCGAGCGTACTACTCTGTGAAAGAGTACCTTTCAAATAACTCGTGACATGATTTTTTTGCATGAAAAAGTTGTCTACATTTAAGGTAAATTGTTGGTTTAGTTTGGTTAATGAAAGATATTATTATTTTGACAAGTCATATGTTTACCTAGCCTACAGCTTAAAATCTAAACCAATGTGAAACTTGTAAAAAAATAAAAAATAAAATTAGTCTTGTGGGCGGATTGACCACCGCACGTCATTTGACTCTGTTTATACTTGACTAGGTACAGTGCGAATCACATAACAAGGCCCACGCCGTCCATAAGCCCAATGCTAAAATTAACATTAGTCTTACGGACGGACTGGGCCTTATAATTTGAATCGGCCTATATATTTGACAAGGCAAGGGGCGTTTGATGAAAAGAAGGACATTTTGGAGAAGTAGGTTTGCTGCTTGGTGGAGAAGGTAGCAAAACTTATCGAGTGTTCTTTGCGAAGCCTGGCCAAGGATTTTGAAGAAATGCTGAAATAATTGCAGACGATCTAAAAAAGTTTTGTAAGTGGCCCTCTGGAAGTGCTATAGAAGCAATATTAATAAGGCTCACAGTCTTTAGTCGGTCTTTCTTCTTCCTGGGACCCAATTAAATTACAATTTGCAAAAAAGTTACTATTTTAACTGACAATTTGATCAAAATTTGAAGACATTTGAACATTTTCCACCAGGCCTACCGTAAACCATTTAGAGCAGTATCATCAAATCAATACACAATCGTATAGATTTGACTAATAAGTCGTATAATATAGTCGTAGGCCTATAGGTTTGTTAAGGTGTGCTTTTATAACAACGGATAAGTAAAGTTGTTTACAGTTATTTTGTGGATACGCCATTGGCATTAAACAAAATAACGAATGCCACATGAAATAAAGCTGGGGACAACACGATCTAATTGCTACGTTTTGATTCTTTCCATTGATGATACGTTTTTTGAGTCTGACCATAACAGCTCTGGACATGATGAGTCGTTGATTTGTATAGTAAAAGACAAACATCATTAAGAAAAATATTAGGTAAGCCTAGGCCTACATTGTAAAAAACAAATACCCCCGTTGCAGCAGACCTGCATACTCAGCGAATTTCAAATGCAAAACAACGTATTTCAACCCAACATAGCGAGATTTGACATGTTTTGGTTAGCTCCATAAGAATAACATGGGGAATGAGTATGCAGGTCTGCTGCTACAGGTATATTAAAACTGGATGGTTTTGATTCAATATTTAGTAGATCTCAACTAGAAGAAGCTATTTACCAAGTTTTATCATGATATGTTGAGAAATAACTGAGGTATAGAATTTTACTTATTTCCCATAAGGTTAACATTGGGACAACGTACTGTGTTTACCACTTTCAATATCTCGGTAACCAATGGACATAGAGGAGTGATTCAAAATACTAAATTGTTTGTTTTTTGAGCTGAATTCAATAGTGCCAACAAAAATTCGATAAATTTTATTTTTCTATGTAAAAAACTCAAAAAACCTATTTTTGAAGGGGTTTATCCCCCTTTACCCCCCCCTTCCGATGGCCCGATCGGGCTGGTTCACGAACTCATCCGAATAATTACTACTTTACACGCCTGTGCCAAATTTCATTCCGATTGGACCATTTTTGCGAGCGCTATCGTGCTTACAGACACATAGATATATATATATATATATCTAGAAATTTGAACGAATGGTGTTTTTTTGCTTCTGGGGGCCCCAAAACGAAAAGTTATCATGGTCTCGGGCTTAGGTCTTACCATGAGACCTACGGTAATAGCTTCTTCCCTATAGGGGAAATTCGCTAAAAGGTCAATAACTGTTACCTAAAAATCTAAGTTATACGAATCCACCGCGAACGAGGAGATGGTTAGTGAATTAAAATCGCGTTGGAACTAGTCTGATTCAGAGTCAAGAATTTTTAGACTGAACGTCATCTCCTAGTTGTGTCTGTAGAGCTGCTATTTTCCCGAGTTCCTGAAGTAAGCTATTATCTGAAGACAGCGTACGATACTCATTCGTTTATTGATTTTCTCCAATCTAACTTTCCATTTGATTTTAATTTTTTAACCGTGCCAGTTTCGGGATTAATAAGTATTGCTGTTGTAAAAGTACAATAAACTAACATATATTTAAACTAACATGCGATCATAACTGTTAATGTAGGCATATATTATGTCGACATGCTTTCAATGTGCCGTTGCACAAAAACGGGATTTTACAAAAACTAAATTCGATAAAACTTTGTTTACAGTTTTGAGATGAAGATGTCCTTTCCCCTGAATCAGGTATTTTGCAGGCTTAAAAACATTAGTTACAAAACATCTGTGACTTTATGGGTCTGCTACAGTGATTTCAATTTTGACAAAAAGCTGTATTATTGCATGAGTAGTTAGAGTTAATGTCGACAAAATCATTTAAAGACGCAGGGACGTTTTAAGTGACTTAAAATCAACCCATATTTACATCTTTACTAACGGAATTGTCCACGGATAACTTCAGTAGTACGTCGTACCATAATGTTAACAGCTCGTTTCTTGTAAAGATGCGTGGACATCCAACACTTTTGAAGGAAATTAGGAAGGCCCTAGTGCAAAATAATGTGAAAAATAAAAATACACCATCTAAGTTTGAAAATAATTGTTGATAATGGTGATTTTACGTTTTGGTTTTGAATTTTGTAGACATTATTGATCAGTAAAAATAAGTTTTACATCGTTTCGGGATCTAGATCTGATCTAAAATGGAATCTTCAAGATTTCAGATCCTGAAGATTCCTATGTATTAAAACTTGTATGTTCAGTTAGTATGAAAACTGTGATATTCTAATCAGTAATGGTAACGTCAGCGGAAATCAAAATAAACACACACACTCTTAAATCTTAACTGTTTCTATAATATCTAAATATCCGTAGAGAGGATTTTATCGTTGATTATATCTAGGCCTACATTAAATCCGATAAAAATATTGCGGCAATGTTTGAGAAAAGTACAGGTTGCCTTAGCCTGTACCTTTCTTTCCTATCACAAAAATACAGTTTGCGCATGGATAGTGGAATACGAAATATCAGTTCACACTTTTCTAGGCCGACTTAAAATAACCAAAAAATATTTGTAGCCTACCTTGTTTAACAATTTAGTTTTTGTTTCAAAATAAACATTGCAATGGGATTTTACTTTCTAAACAAAAAGTACAGAAGGCCTAATCAGTAAAAACATAAATTATAAGAGAATCTTCGTCCATCTGTGTTATTTTAGGGAAGGTATTAAAGTTAAAGTCAAATCCATTGGCCCAGTCCATCCACGGGTAACTATTAATTTTATCAATGGGCTTATGGTTCATGTTTATTGACCCGTACCATAGGCCTACTGCCCGCATAAAATATATAAATGACTTATCTGAACTTATTACCGTATGTATCTATTTGTTTATGCATTTAAGATGAGAAATGTGTTATTTATTCAATTGTCTTAATTTTTAATATTACGTTTGCCGTTCTATGGTTTAGGGCACAACTTTTATATTCATAATGAATTAACATCATTGGTGTTTAGTGTTTGGTTTGGTCGAAGCAAGCACTCGTATTGCTGAAAAAACTAAGGAAAACCCATTGGCTGAAGTTGGGTGGGCTTGCATAACCACAACAAACATGAACATTTGGTTATATAAAATGTCTTGTATATACCCTATCTATTGGATTTACATTGCATTTTTTCTAAACCTCCGTTTTCTTACATAAAAATTCAAGAAACGAATGTATTTTATTGTTTTCAAAGTCGTTTATCAATAAGTAGTCTTTTATTGATTTTCTTGTCGTCTTCTTGATTGGTTTTCAAATTTAAACTTGTACTCAAACTCATTAGGCTAATTTACCGTATGTCATGTTCCAAGATAAAAAAAGTTGGTTGTCCTGTGAAACCATGGCCTAATTCACATTAACACACGGGCTTACTTCACGGTACAAGTTCTGAATACAGATCAGCGAACTGAATTATTTATTGGAGCAATTTAATATGTTCTTCATTATTATTAGAGATTCAGTGACACTGCAGTTTGCTATTAGATATTCTAATATTTTAGAGCATGTAAACTTGTCAATTGTAAGTTTGCAAATATTGAAAATAAACTAATGCTTTAGACCCAATAAAGTGGATGGTAGAAAACTGAGAGGAAAAGGACTTTTTTTAATGGAACAGTAGATAGGACTGCCAAAACTTAAAGGGTTTGATAAGCCTATTATGAGTCACATTTGATCTTTAGTCCTAAAAATAGTTAAATGAAAAGAAATATTTTACGAAAAAAGTTATAATAATAACTATTTCAATCTGAATCGATAGGCTCTATTAACTTATGCTAAATAATTTTCTCGTTTCCAAACTTTGTTTATTTACAATTCAATCTCTATTATTCCTACGTATATTTTACAGGAGTTTTTAGGCGAATTTTCATAAAACCACTTATTGAGTTTAATAATAATATTTACAACCTGGTTGAATAGGAACTAATGTAGACCTAAAAAGACAATTTGTAAATCAAAATAATCTCAACAAATACCTTAGGCTACAGATTTTCTTTAATAATTTATAAGATTTTGTTTGAATATGTTTAGTTGAAAAGCCCAATTTAATAGTTGGATTTGAATACTGTTTTGTTTAATGTGTTTTATCAAAAATAATTTACTAGCGAGGAGGATTTCAGTTGATTTGCTCGATGAACTTAAATAGTGTGTCACTATTTCATCCTTTAGTAACTAAACCTAAAAGTCAACAAAGACACAGAGAAAAAATAGCCTATACTCTGTGATGAACTTAAGTAAGGCCTATAAGAAACTATTTTTAATTTTGTAAATAATAATTATTAAACGTTCACTATTTAGTACTCTACCTAAAGTAAATTGTTTAAATATCCTTACAATAGGCCTATAAGTAAATGATTCTATATAAAATCATTATATTTCTCTATAGATTTGGTATTTTCATACAACTATATTTTAACTAGTGGCTGCTAATTATAAGCGGTCGGAAACGCTACAGATATATGGCTATTTGATCCTTACTAAAACTCTCCCCGGGTAATTTTATCCCCTGGTTAGGGCTATTTGGACCATTATATTTTGTAACCGAATTTAATTTAAAATGTGTCACATTTATTTGAATTATATTATTTTCTTGTTTACTCAAATTCAAGCAAAATAAAAAGAGTTATTGACTAGCCTACATTTTGAGGATAGCTCAACTGGTGCAGTAGATGATTAATTATAGCCTATACAATAAACTTTGTTTTTATTTCAATTAGTCCATAGCTTACGATAAATTTGTAAACATGAACTGTTATGTTACATTCAATTTGATCAGTTTTTCGTTTAAATTTACCTACTTAAAAGATGAATACAGATTCTTAACAAAAATGTTATGTGAAAATCTTAAACTCAATCTAAAAGGCACTTAATTTATCCAAGTTAGGCCTAAATTTTATTTAAGATAGGCTAACTACGTAATTTATAGTTACCCTAAGTCTAAAATCTTATTTAGATACCTGATAAGATGGCATGTTTTTCCAAACAAGGTTTGTGAGATAATCTATATTGTATAATTCATGGTTGGAAATAAAACATTTCTTTATTTCTTTTCTTATTTTTAGGGATTTGTAATATTCCTTTAGATTCAAAGGTGAAATATGCAAATGTTCAAAACCTAACCTAGAAGGGACTAATTTACACCAAATTAAACGTTAGTTTAAGGTACCTAAATTAATAATTCCTTCGTTAGACCTGTACGTATTTAAAGAATTTGTAAATTTTTAGAATATCAAAGATCAGAAGGAGCCGAGAGAGCCGACCGAGTGCAAGCACCCGACTACTGCTCACGTCCGACCGGCCGCCGCGTTATCAGTGTCAGAGGGGTCTCTTATCAGTACGTTATCACTAGCTGTTATCACTCGCTATCGCTGCCGCTACAGATGTTTTGTCATCAGCCCAATCTGTCGTTTCTGTCCTCACGTCTACGCTTTTTGATACACCGCCAGATTATTTTTGTAAGGGAAGTTATTTTTATACCCTTTATTGCTTAGAGGTGATTTATGAAAATTTTTCTAAAGAGTATGAGGGTGATTGTTATCTTCAGATTCCATTTGCTTTTAGTATCGTATGTTGGTATGTTCAGAAAGAATAATTTCTTTGAAAACGGAAGCTGGTTTTCACTTTTTTATCATTTAGCCTAAGTAGATTTTAAAACTTGTACCTTCCAAAAAAAAACCCTAGGATTTTTTCAATCAAATTTATTTTTCTAAACTCTGCAATGCTATTAAAAGTTATATTTACGCTGGTTTATTTTTGAACGCTAGTAAATTCCAACTCCTCATTAAAAACCCGAGTACCGTACTTTAATAATTTTCCCTCCCAACTTTTAGAGAAAAATCCACAGAAAGAAATTACCATAATTAAAACAGGACCCGAAAACAATTCAGACGTCTCGAAATAATTCCCAACCGCGAAGGAAGAGGCAGGATTAATACGTCAGAACGACGAAAGAAGTTAGTTCTGCTGTCAGGTTTACAATTAAAACTGTCTCAGAACTGACATAAGACAGACAGACAGTTGGACAGGCAGTGAGGCAGACGGCCGGGAAGCAATTGTCTTATTGTGATACTCGTCAACTGTCAGTCAAGAAAGCTCGGGAGACGCGCAAAACAATTCCTCCTTCCGTCCTGAATTGCGTTTATCAAACCTTGCCTCACGTTTTAACGTAGAGTGACGTTTTCCCTCAGACTCGAATTAACGTAAACGTACGTGTAATGGAATTCAGAAAACGCGACTTAGTTTGGGCCGCTTTGACTTATTTGGTGAGGTTGTTTTTTTCAATTTAAATGGTTTTGGTTTGTTAATTAATTGATCTTTAGAGATATTTTAAGGCGTGCAATGCGACTTTTTTATTTTATAATTTTACCAGGCCTACCGTTTAAAATCTTTTGGGAAAATATTAGACCTTTCAGTTCAGTTTTATTCTAAAATTGCGTTGTAATTTAAATATTTAAGGACAACTTTCCTTGTTTCACAAACGAAAAAATATTAGATTTCAGTGACGTAAATGCGTATCCCGATTTTAAATTCCAAATTTAATTTAACACTTTGTTTAAGAATAAGCAAGCGCGGGTTAATTTAAAAAACATCGATGTCTTAGAAAAATTTTTTTCTAGAGTAAGATATCTGAATTTTTTCACGACCAGGATTCACATTTTCCTAAAACGCGCAACAAAACTGATTTAGGTTATTTTTCCGGTCTATGATTTCATTCCGCAAATATTTCCCGCTACCTACCTAACTTAAAAAATACTTCTAACTTATAAAACTTCCATGTAATTTCCAAGTGGCGTAAACTCATACTCCCTTCACATAACACAACGTCGAACACAATTTCCAAAAACGTCGAACACAAAAAAAACACTTTCCACAAACCGGCTAACTTGCACTGACTAAAACTCACATTTCATTCGCTTGGGGCAATTCTGTTTCCTCCTGGTCATCGCGCGGGACGAGGAAGTCTCGTCGACGTCGGTCGCTGCCAGAACGATCACATCAACACAGTCACACACACACACGAGATATCGGGGTTATGTCCAACGTCGGGCGATGCTTCCACCTCGAGGTGCTCAGAGAGACTGACGCGTCCGTCGGTCGCCCCTCCCGCGCGCGCCCTGCCGGCCCATCTGTCAACCACGCGTCACTGCCGGCGACCGGAGCTCCCGAAATCCTACGTCGTCAGGAGCAAACACCGGCTCTAGTGAAACCTCATGGTCCTGTGACGTCACGACAGGTGGGCGTGGCCTGGAGGGAGGCCCCGCCCCTTCGCCGCCGCGCACGTTGCTCCCCCTCCACCGGCCTTGTTTATGTCTCGTTCAAGCCGCCCGCAACTCGTGCTACGGCGCTGTGAAAGTGTTCCACATTGTTTTGTTCGGTGATGCGTTAGTTTTGAGTTTAGAGGGTGTAAATGGTTACCAAAGTGGGTGAGTACACTTAGGCTATCGTAATATATACATATTAAACCTTATAATGTGGGTTAAGTAACCGAATTCTCGAAACAAAACCTGTCAGCTCGCCACTGCTCGACCAAACCTTGTGAACCATAATGGCCACCGTACTGCACCACCCGGCTTCTTCCTCAACTTGAGTTTCACGAGTTTCTCTTCTATTCTAACATCCGTAGGCTCACAGTACTAAACTTAGGCGTCTATTTTAAGCGTATCAATCACCATTTCACCCGTACATCGCGATTCAGTCGCTTTGAGGTTAATTCCAGCGCGCAGCTGCGGCGCGCAGACATTATCGACTCCTAGCGGCGGACTCGTGATTTACGACGCGTTTCGCCGCGGCTCCGCCAGAGTGCAGCAGTAGCCGGCCTCCGCGGGGGAGGGGGATAAACTGCTATCACTGTATTAGAACCGTACGAGAAAACAAAGAAGTTATTATACGTCGATCTACGGAGCGCTCCGCGGTCGTCATAACTCTTCGGAATTTATGGGCTTCTCGTTACTCGCACTCATTAACGTGTCAGAACTGAAAAGATAAATCAATCAAGAGATATTTCGGTGCGCTCGGCTCTCGCTCTCGCATGCCGCTAATGTAGGATGCTAATTTATTTCCGTAATTATCAATAACGTTCGCGTTTTATTGTCCGCCGCCACTCACGATTTGTCCTCCTCTTCGCTATTTATCGGCGTTGTTCGTTTCAATTATTGGCGATTAATATGAAAATTTTGCACTCGGCCTGTAAAATATCGGCTGGGTAGGTCGGATCACGTTCTCTTAAACTTTCCAACCACTTGCAGAGATAGGTTCGTTATTTATCCTCGGGAATTCTACGGGTCCGACTGTTGTGTCTGTGTGAATTAACTGGGTTTTGTTATGCAATGAACAGGTTTGCAATCGCCTGCGGGCCGGAAGTAGATTGAATAATCGTTTTATCAGATTTGCTAGGGTTAAGAGATAAGTAATAAAATATTATTTCCCTTCAGTTAACCAAGATATGACTTGTAACATAACATTTGCTTAAACAATGGCATAAAGGAGTGTGGTTAAATAGTGTATTTTTATTTATTTCGCAAACAAATTGGGACGAAAGAACGATTAAGTACATAAAAATTAATTTGTAAATTGTTTAAATGGGTATATAAACATTATTTGCCATCTTCAATACGGTTGTATACAACCATTTCCGTTTTCCAGACTCTAAAATTAAGGATTTCATTACAGTTGACTCTCGCTAACTCGAAACTCCACGGGACTGCGATTTTTCTTCGTGTTACGTATAGTTCGTCATAGGCATAGTTCGAGTTATAGAGGTAAACCAAATGGAAATTCTTGATATAGAGGTAAAGAAAAATTATGTAGTTTAATCCCTACATCTTCGACAAATCTAAGCTTTTAACTTATTTAAATATTATATATCAATGAAAAATACAGTATTTACAATATTCAACCTGATAAGATCACAGCAAAGCAGATAGGATCACATTAATTCTGGTTAAAAAGTCCGTAATCTTCCTCTTTGTAATAAAGAAAACTTTACTGTATCCCCTACAGCTACAAAAATAAACTTATAACTTTGAATCTTACTGTATTAATAAATAATACTTGCAGTTCGATATACATAACAAAAACGTGTACAATAGAGTAAACAGTTTAGTCCACGTTAATGCAATCCCACTAATAAAAAAAGAAAGTCACCGACAGGTTGTATCCTGAACGCTGAGATTTCGTATTACAGAGGTCCATTCTGAAAACTTCGTAGTATGGAGGTAAACTTCGGGTTATAGAGGTGAAGCGCGAATCGAATTCGTCTTATCTACTGAACTTCGTGTTATAGAGGTAATTTTTGTGTCCCTTCGAGTTATAGAGGTAAAATATAACCGGAAAATTAGTTCGTGTTATGTAAAGTAATTTCTTCGTGTTAGACAGGTTTTTTCCAAGGGGATTAAAAATAATCCGTGATGTCGAGGATTTCGTGATATCAAGGTTCGTTTTAGCGAGAGTCGACTGTATTTGCCAATTGCGTTTCAATAGTATCGTGGAATTTTAAAATAAACGAAATCACTTTAGTATTTAATGAGAACAACCTGTACCACTTTTTTACCTATAACACTTGTGCAAATATTTCAGTGTCATCGCTTGAAAAAGATTTACTCATTTCAGTCAAGTAATAAATTATAACTGGTGTCGAAGTAGTAAATAATAGTTTGTTGAAGTTTATATTGTTGCTAATCACATAAATCATTTCAGTTTTTGACACTTATTTGGTTTCTATTGTTATGAAAAATGAACGAGTAACTACATTTAATCTTCCAGAAATTTAGCCAACCGCACCAGCAAAGGGGTAAAACATCTATTATTTAATATGTTATTGAAATTTAACTAATGACGATCAAATGCTTTATGTTAATAAAGGTGATATTGATATTCCTCGTCTCTAATTAGAAACAAAGAGTTCCTTAACATTTTTCTATCTGATTCAGGTCTCCCAAATCGTTATGAACTTGTTTCCTCAATCTGTAATGGCATCTTAAAACATCACCAGGAACTCTCTAAATTACATAATAATTTAACTCGTAATTACTGTTATTAAATTCTGATAACATTCAAATTATGTGTGATATTGTTCCGCTATTTCGCCTGCATCCTGATCAACTTTATAGCCAACTGAGAACGTCTTATCAGTAAACAACATATCTAGAAATTAATGTTGTCATATCAGGCTTAAAATCAATACCTAACAAACGAGTGGTTTGTGCGAAATAGTTAGAAAATACAATGCAATATACATACTAAACTTGTGTATGCGATTGTTTCAGGGGATTATTTACATAAACAAATGTCACTGATCTCAGATATCTTCCAACCACATATATTTGTATATTAGCTTACATCCATTTTGGTATGACATTTTCAAGGATCTCCCGCCCCTTCTCCCGGCTATATTAACATATAAATTTTAAAAATTATATTTTTTATGATTATGCTAAAAATTATTAAAGTTTTTATCTATCTTGGTTCAATAGATATAAACATTATTTTTGTTCAATAATTACTTTTTACTCTTATGTAGTAATAATATACTTCAGATAAAAAAAAACCCTTCAGGACTTCGGTTTAAGGTTACTTACATCAAAACGAAGAAAAAGGTTCCTCTAAACATCGGTCCTAAAATGCTCGGTTATCCGTCTATCAGTCTGTATGTGTTTTTAACATGATTTTGCATAGCTATGGAACTACTAAAGATATCAACTAGTAGTTTGGTAACAGAATTCAAGCAAATTTGCTGTAACTGCCCTAAACAAGCATGGAAAAAATTGCAATAACTCCGTTAATTGTTGTTTGATCTTAATAATTCCTATACAGTTTTATAGAAAGTAAAATTGCGCAACTTTTTTGTCTCGTGTAAAATGTTTGAAACATTTACGATGTTTAAGATATTAAATTTTAAAATATGAAAATGACTGCTATTTTGAAATGTTAGAAAGTAGAAACTTGATACTCCGCACCAAAATAGGTCCTATTAGCCAGCATATACGCACCAAGTTTGAAATTGATATCTTCAGTAGTTCCAAAGTTAACCAAAATCTTGTTAAAAACACATACAGACCGACAGACGGATAACCGAGCTTTTAGGACCCATATTTATTGGAACTTTTTTCATAGTTTTGATGTAATTAGCCATATCCCGAAGTCCTGAAGGGGTTTTTATCAACACCCTGTATATCTAGACATGTTGAGAAATGTTTGATTACTAGAATGAACATATTGGTTGTAAAGTAAAATATCGAGACGTAATGAATTATAGACATCAATAAATTAGAAGGAAGTTAAGAATATCCATTATTTTACATCTGTGTCCATCTGATATTAAAAAAAACATCATACAACTTACCTAAATCATACGCCATACAGGATTTTTTTAACGTAACCCAAAACTTAATTTTATCAGGAAAGGATTATTTCCCATAAGATCACTATATAATTTTCTTTGGGGATACATAAATAGTAAGGCCTACGAAAACAATTCATAGGATATTCAGCACCTCAAAACAAACACAATAACAAATTTAATGCAAGATATTCAAAGACGTGCCTTGCAACACGTTCAGGAATTTGGTGGAGAGAGCACAACTTTGTACAAATGCCTATGGCTGATTGTTTGGACACATAATGTAAACTAAATTTGATCGAAATTAAATAATAGGTTGTATAAAATGTAGAGATTAACAAAACAATACTCATTTAAGAGAGTAATATTATCGGAATAATGATAAATCCAATCATATTTTAGAATAGCTTTTTCTCATTATACATATAAAATCGTTATGTTTAAATCAAAATAAACTGTTAATCATATTGGTGGTTAAATAATTTAATGTATAGGGGAAAGTAATGTATACTTCCAAGCATAAATTTATCACTCATTTTTCTCATATAGGTTAATACATTAAATTTGTTATGTTTAAAATCAAAATAAATTATTCAATATTGCGGTCGTTATGTTTTTTTAGTTTCATCAGTTTATCTACCCCTTAAACACTTAAACTAACCTGTATCCAAAAAACTAGTCCAAGGCAGTTTTATACGACTTGTAATGTTTAAAAAGTTCAACTTTTTTATCTTTACCGCACAATAGCTTCTAAAACTTTCTTTTGTTATGTTTATACTAAATATCCCTCCTAAAAATCGCGTAAGTAATTTCTTACCTTATGTAAGATTAATTAGGATTCCAAACTATTTCTTTCGCTTTAATTCCAAAATTTATCATTAACATGTTTTTAAATCGATACAATTAAAACTGTCTTACCGGGGCAGAAAGGAAGAATTACGATATCCGAAATGAATATTTCACTGGATAAACCAGGTGATTATCTATATATCCTCGAGTATTTATGTAGTTACCTACGCACCTTGAGACTTGTAGTTGTATTGTTGGTATATAGTTTTTAATAGAACCTTTTAATAATGGTAACGTAGATTCGTAAGAATAAGAATAAGAATTCTTTATTGTCATAGACTATGTACAATAGCATTGACAAATCGTCATTAATCTATATATCTGTATATTAATATATAGATAATATATAGATTAATACCTATATATTAATCTATATATCTATGAGGTAACAAGAAACTATTTGACTTGGAGAGAGAATTTTAGAATTAAAATCTTGCCATTGTGCTTGGAGAGTAAATCCAAATATTGGGTATTTTTTGTTGTTAAGGTATGACTTTTATTTCTCAGTTTCCTCAAACTCTAATTGATATTCACTAACACTTCTAACACAATCGCAAATTCTATTCAGTTTCCTCATTGAAAATTAGTTCCATTAATTCATTAGCATTTTAAATCTGTATCACGGAAGTATTTTACTACTTTTCATTCCATTAACCCAATAGTTCCATTTCGAAACGACTTTTGGCCGAAAAGACAGACAGTGAGGTCAATCAAGCGGTACAATAAAAATCCCCACCAATCTAGCAATCTAGCAGATCAAGGACGTCAACCTGTATAATTACAACATGTTTGACCGAGGCGTAAATCTCTGTAAACGATGTTGTCGTGGCCGAGCGTCGAGCGCGTTATCTGATGGGACCACTGATAAGGCGGCCGCTCAAGGTCACCCCTCCCCTCCCTCCCCTCCCCTCGCCTACATTGTTGAATTGTTGACTGTGAAACATCAGGGGCTGTGAGGGGTAGTCCATTGATTCGAAGGGGGATTTTTGAGCTTAGCGTTGAATGCGTGTAAACGTATTTTTCTTTCATCCCCCTTTGTTTACTTTCTCCCCCCCTTTACATAGCATATGGAGAAAGTATTGTTTACTTAAAAATTTTCGAATTTGAGCTGTTAGTGGAAATATTCACTTTACTGCTCCCTGAATCCAAAAAGTGGTTTCTGGAGTCAGGGCCGGCCCAAGGCAGGGGCAAGCGGGGCCCCGCGCTTTGGGGGGCCCCGCGCTTTGGGGGGCCCCGTACGAAAAATATTCATGATTTACTTAAAATAATGGATGATATTTTATCTGTTTCAAAACGTGATTAAAAACGTTGATAACTCGAAAAGTGCAAATTCAGATATACGAATATAATCGGATTAGCAATGGTGGGTCCTTTCTTATGTTAGCACTTCGGTAGACGACGGGCTGTAAAAATCTCGGGAAACAACTTCAGTCGTCTGCTGCGGCTGAGCGCTAAGCGGCAGGTGGTTTGCGCCTGCGCGCGATGCGATGTTGTCGTCTGTCTGTTTTTATTTGACTATCAGTATCACATTTCGCAACAAGGGCCGAAAATGAGGTCCCTATAATACTTTTGTCTGTTGTTTTTTCGTCACAATTAAACAAGGCAGCCGAAGCAGCTCATAGTGCCTGATAACAATTAATCCCGATAATTTTTTCTATACACTTTCAAATTTTGTATTATTTTCTAGTTATTAGATTAATTATTAAAAAAGTACAAGATTAGCACCAATGCAATAAAACAATCCATGAGAATGTAGACTGAAGCGGTAATCGCTGTAGGCCTGCAACTTTCGCACTCGCCGCCGACTCGCCTACACAACGAAATTATTAAAAGGCCCCGCAAGTCAGATCGGCCCAGGGCCCTGCAACGGCTAGGGTCGGCCCTGTCTGGAGTGGTGTGTGTCCATCCGTGTGAGTGGATGTGTGTGGTGTATGTGTGCTGTGGATGTAAACAAAGCTAGAGATGACACAAGTGGTCCGATTTTTATTAAATTTGGCATGTATATGTATGTATCAAACCATGATATCTGCAGGCGGTTCTTTTAATTTTTGTTGATTTTTTTATTTTTAAGTGTATTTACACCATGAAAAAACAACATAAATCCAAATTTCTCAAAAACGGCTCTAACAATTTTGCTAAACATTTCACAGTTTTTAGAGCTTAAGATGATAAACAAAATTCCACCACCTGAATGTCTGTAAAAATTCAGGTTCGTAAGTTATGACAATTTAAGTGAAAAAATTCAAATTTTTTAAATTTACGTAAAATTATAGTCATTAATCGAAATATACTTGCAATCATAAAATTTTGCTTGAAAACATAAATAATTCAGTATTTTGAATCATCAGTCTACGCCATCTGGGTTGCGAAGATAATTATTGATAGTTTCGTTTGGTGGTAAACGCAGTACGTTGTCTAATGTTATTCTTATGACAAACATTTAAAAACTGATATCTTAACTGGTAAGTAAAGGTTTTTGAAATTTAAGAAAGGTAATTTTGGTAAAGAGCATCAGGAAAAAACCTACACCAATGCGTATGCTTAACGTCAGTAATTTGATAAAAATATTAAAAATTGCACAGAATTCCCCAGCATTTCAGTGTACTACAGTCCTGTTTATATTAATTTGTCGAATAAACAACACTCAGTTTGCAACACAATATTTAAACAGTATTCATTTAAACGAATTACTTATGTATCAATAAACAATGTTTCTTACTAAAAAAAATCAAAAAACTAATTCAGTACAAGATCCTACTCGAGTTGTGAGCAGATGCGTCGTCTGGCTAACAGTCTGCTTCTACTTCCTGTAGAGCCCGCCAGGTAGCGCATGATACAATCTTATTGCTCCACGTCCCTCTCTGCACTCCCGTGTTGCTCCATGTCCCTCTCTGCACTCCCGTGTTGCTCCATGTCCCTCTCTGCACTCCCGTGTTGCTCCATGTCCCTCTCTGCACTCCCGTGTTGCTCCATGTCCCTCTCTGCACTCCCGTGTTGCTCTATGTCACTGAGAGCACAGAGAAATCTGTGCTAAGAGCATACAGACAATGGATCGCCCCTTGTCATACGTTGCCCCAATTTTCTGTAAATAAGAGCACTTTAATTAGTATCTTTGTCACCCATTTTATTTTAAGTCTTATGCATTTAATCTAAGAAACGAACTTTGCATGCTGTTTTATTTATGGTTTAACATTATGTACAAATTAAAGCATCCAATTCAAGTGAGGTACATTTATATTGTGTGATTTTAGGTTTGGAGTTTGTTAAGTTTATCCCTTGTACCGACTCAAAATTGCGTTAGCCTTTTTTAATTTTCAAAACTAACCCGATTTTTTCATTTTTCAAAAAATAAAACCTAATATTCCGTAAAGGATTTTACTATTGATCATATACATTTATCAGTTTTAATTTCAACTTAGGGAGGTCTAAAATAATACTTATGTTGAAAAAAACTATTTGACAAAGGGAAAACAGGACAAGATATTTTTCATGTTATAGACCTATTTATAGAAACATGGCAAAGATTGTCCAGGTGGTCTCTTAATACTCTGCATATTAGTATCTGGAGGTCCTAAAATGTCACCTCTCTGAAAAATTCCATTTCACCTTTTAAAGTACATAATCTCAGTTTGTAATCCTAAGTGAGTAAGGTGAAGTTGAGAAGTGGAGAATTCAGAAGTCTGCAAGGAAACTTAACAGGCATGAAAGGTAATGGTAAGACGCGCAGAAGAATATTTATAGTCGATTTACATCAAATTTGGCACAGAGTTAACTCAGCCTTTTAAAATTACCAATTTAAATTGACTTAGGGTTTGTTTGTAGGGAGGTTTGAGTTCTCCTTCAAAGAATGATGATTTGTGTGTGTTTGTTTCTTTATTATTAAAATAAATGTTATTGGTACGAATGAAAATAGTTAGGAATTAAAATTATATGCCATCTTCTTGCTTGTTTGTAATTTTTCCCAATATTAAAAAAACCGCCTACAATATTCCAGGCTAAACTGTAGTAAATCAAATTTGGTGTCATTAGTGATACAAAATTTAGATTTATTTATACACGTTTACTTTTGCTTGTTCTATTCCTTGACATAATACTGGTACTTACTCCAAAACATCTGTGAAAGCTGATGCTTAAAATATCAATGAAGCAAATATTATGTTTATCATACAAAATATTTAAAAATAAATAAACAGTAAGGTTTTTACTTAAGTATTAAATACCTAGCCTGCATAATCTAAAAGTATTTGATTTTGTATGAATGCAAGTCTACATTAAAACTTACATAAATAGCTGCTAATACCTGTAATTACAATCTTTGACTTTTGAACAAAGAAAGTAAAATAAGTTTGTATTCATAGATTAATCTTATTCTTGTACTTAAATTTTATTGATACATATGGTATTTGTACAATATTTAATATAGGCGATTTTTTTATTTCGCAGATTAAATTTAAATGTCCATTTCCCGTGCGATACTTTACATTAGTTCAAAGTAAGTTTTACCAGTTTCCCAAGAGATTTCCCTTGTTACACTAAGTACGAGAGTAGTTATTATTTTATGTTTATTGTTGCAAAAACTCATTTTATTCAAATTAACAAAAACATCCAACAGTTAATAACCTGTACATTCTGAGCCTATCACATTTCTCAAATACATAAGGTAAAATAAATAAGTGAAAACAACATTGACCTAGTCACATTTCCAACTCCGTACACAAGAAGGTGGGTGGCACATTCAGGGGCAGCCTGGCCCCCGGCGGTCGTCAGGACAGACGACAGTCGCGTAACTACTTCCAGCCAGGAGGAGGAGCTACCGACTGGATTACTGCTTTTAACCTATTAGTTTATTACAAACTACTCCTAACTCAACGCTGCTACTATTATTTGCTCCCATCTGTACTATTATTTGAAAGAATACTGCGTTTGTTTGTGTCCATTGATAATAAGGTACCGGTAGTGATTGAAATACTTGTTTATAATACATAAACTTTTTTCGGTTGTTGTCAGCGTAGTAGCATTTGTAGGCGAGATCAGACGAGATAAAGCTTTAGTGGGAATGCCTAGGATCGAGCTCTCAACCTTTAGAACCTTTAAAAGTGGACTGGGACGGTGGCGTGTCCTGTAATCCAGCTACTTGGAAGTCACGAGTTGTGGATAGTTATGAGTGATGGCTTGTGGACGCAGTGTTCCCTAGTGGGGATTAACGTCCGCACTATTGAGTACTCGTTCATGGGACCATCCTCATAATTAGAGCAGTTCGTAAATTGGTAACCGAGGCGAAATCGTGGTTCGGATCCCACGTCGATCTTAGTTGCCATTGGCTGTTGCGCTATTAATTAACAGTCCTGTCTAAGGAATATGTCGGCCTTAGTCAGTAACAAGACTACAAGATCGCGCCACAATCATCCTTCACTCATCTGTCATTCATACTTGGCTTAAAATACCTACCTGGGTAGGTCGCCATTTCAGCTAATGTATCTAATGTATCTAACCAAAGTCCAAGACGCAACTCGCACCCGTTTTGTATTATTGTAACTACATAATGTAAGTCGAAATATATAGGATATGTATAGAACGTCAAAACTCAAATTAGATTTTTTTATACAATACCATACATTTGTTATTTAAACTGTAGGCAACGTTCCTAAAAGTTGTTTTATCCGTCTGTCATGCTTATAGTCGAAAATCTTTTTAGATGTTTTTGTCATTAATCTATTAAAGTTTTTGTTTCATCTTGTCTATCCGTCTTAAAATGCTGAGTAATTTTTTACTTATATTCAATAAAAAGCTTATAGGGTAAAAAACCTTGTTACCTATTTTTTATGGGTATTTAATTTTATCTGTCCTATATCCTTCATTATTCACAACAATTCCCCTATGTATCCCCTTAGAGAACCCCCCCCCCCCCCAAGTTCTTTTCTATGCATTCATTGTAAAATACCAAAAGTAAATTGTTTTACACTTCATTTTAATATGATTTATGTTTATGGCATAGCTTCAATGTGATGCTCTAACTCCAACCGCACTTTTTTGTATGTAAAATAAATTTAAAATGTATTTATACTATTTACAAAATTATCTTCAAGTCTGCTGCATATTGTATATGGATGTTTTAGCATATAATGCGGGTACCATTTAAACAAATATGATATTTTTGGCAAGGCCTTAAGAAAAAGAAAAATGGATATAGACTAGGCAAAGGTCAAAAATTTAAAATAAATGTCTGAGTTAAAATTTATTTTAACCATACATTAGCGTATAACTCTATTCCAAAATATAAAAAAATAAAATAAAACTCAACCCCTGCCCTTATCCCTCACCCCTTTTCTTTGACCGTCCGAAGATAATCCCCACGCTGCCATAAGATAAAAATATAGATTTAGAATAGGCAAAGAATCAAAATTGAAATAGTAATTTAAGTTAAAAAAATAACTATTCTCTGTAGCGTATAACAATAACCTAAACTTTCATTAACGTTCCTGCACCAAACACCTTATCTTTAACGTTACTTCTCTTCCCTTTCAAGACACTTACAATCACCCTTTCTTAAATTCAAAGCCAAATTTCAGGATACAAATTTCAAATCAGGCCTATGCACAGGCGCCTGGCCATGTAGGCCTGTTCCTTAAACTGCCAATCATTCATGAAATTAATCGATTCATAAAAATTTTTTATAATTTTTAACCCAGCTAATGAATATTGTACGAATTCGGGAATTAATTTAAGTTTTTATTTAATTCCTTTAAATATTTATATAATAACACAACGCCCACCCCCACTCATTCTCCCTTCTCAACCGTCCGCCGCTAATCCCACCGCTGCCACCAACCTTTCAACCACTCAACTCTCAAACCTCCACAGACCGTCAACTGTCAACTCGGAGTATATTTTATACGAAACCGCAGATGGAATTAAAACGGTGGACTCGCCCCTTGATTCATAGGGGTTCGTCTTTACATGTGTACAATTTACGAGCCGGTGTATAAAGGCGAGAGGGTCCTCTCCCCCTCCCCCCGCCCCCCTTCATGGATGTTAGCGCCAATTATTACGCTGGCCGCAGCTGGAACTTGCGTCACAAGCCTAAGACTGATATATGTTTCGAAACAGAGCATTACGCCTCGCAATCCTATCCCTTTATATTTGTAGTAGTAATTAGTAGAATTTATAGAATACCGGGATACCGCCGCTGGCCGGGCGGTTCGCAGGGATACCTGGGATTTATAGGTTGTTTTTGAGGGGGTTATTGGATTGCTGTTTGTGTATTAGGAGAACCTGTTAGGATTGGGTCGATATAATGTGTAGGATGTAAAATGTTGACGTAAGAAAAAAATTATACATGTTAAGATCGGCATTGATAATTAAGGCAATATTGGATGTTTTAACAATGGGTGATGAATAATAATGTTTTAGAGGTAGGAGGAAAGAGTAATATTTCAAACATTTTAAATTGAAAATTATGTTTTTTAAATACTCTGGAAAATATATAGTTACTGGTTGAATCCGGCTGACTCTGTCATGCTTTTGATTATATCAACGAAAGATCACGTAATCAAGAAAAATAGCTTTTATGTAAACAATATTTTTGCATAAGCATAATATAGGGAAAATTTGAAAGCCAGTTAGGCGGAGGGCTATTTTGCCAGTTTTGAGATACCGTCGTAAAACTGCTTGGTTGTCCTACTTAAGATATAAGAATCAGTGTAACATTTTAGAGCATGAATTTTGTACCTTCATTGGAGGAATGATGATGAGTGAGCTAGTCAGAGAGTCAACCAGAGTCTTTTACAAAAACTCGTAGATATTTGATTAAGATTTTTTATCATCATAAAGAAAAGTTACAGGGATAAAGACATATGTTTAAACAAATATGTTAAAAACTTTCTTAATTACTATTTTTATGCATCCGACTAATAATTTGAATGGTTGAAAAGTGGTTGCTAACGTAAAACAAGAAAATTCACGTTAAATTTACCACTATTTTTTCATTTATGTCTTCATTTAATCTGGAAATAATCTTTTAAAAAATCAAGAAATAACTAAAATCAATTATTTATCCTACATCGTTGCAGTATAGTCACTTTTTGTTTAAGTGGTCATAAAATAATAGATATTACAAGAGAAATCTCTCAAATACGCAATGATGTTGACAATTTACAAACGTGTCTTACACTTTACACCTGGAGCCCCCGCCTCTCTGTCAGAGCTCGAACATGACGTTCGTTCAGAACCACCGGGACCCATGCTGCGAAGGCTTCTGGAAGTATAATCAGGTTGTAACTAACTGCCTAACCGCCCGGACCTTACAACGTTCCCAAGACTTCAAAGATTTGCTTATTGCAAAGTACTACTGACAATCCTACAAGTTTTCCTGCTGAAAACATTTTCCCCTTTTCACCACTTCCATAAACACTTTAGATTGTAGGTCTCTGGAAAAAGCCAACAATGTTCTTGGATCCAGTACTCAAAAGATGGAAAATTTCGTTTTACCCACACATTACGATAGTAGATAAATTGAAAGACACTCGATACAAAATGTTTTTAACTAAATCGAAAGCATGAAAAATTATCATTCAATAAAATAAGTTTTTAATCACTCGAACAACAACGCGCTCATCCCAAATCCTAAGGTTCCCCGCTTTCAAACCCAAGATTTAATCCCCACCCGGATCCGCACCATAAAAATCCAAATTTATCAGGAATCCATCCCGTCATCAAGTTACCACAATATGCAAACACCAGAAATTTCACTCTCTCGGATAGCATCAGATAGGGAGTGAGAGAGTGATATGCCCCCCTTCCCTCCCCCGCCCCCTCTCATGGGAGAACGACAAGGAAGGTCCCACTATTCGGTTTATTTTACGGCCACTGATAAGTTAGGACGTCCATTTACATGTGTTAGTGAGAGCCGTATGTTAATGCCATAGTCCGCGTGATCCGTACACATTCGGCCTCGAAATCCTCAACTCCCCCCCTCCCCCCTTCTCTCGCTCATACGCGAGATTTCTCCCCACAGCATGACTGCTTTCCAACAAATATGTATGAGTGTATGCGTGGTGAGGTGTTGGGGAATAAATGTTGGACTGCGTACTAAAGTAATAGTAGAGTTGGTGTTGTAATAAGTATTCATGCAGAAATGTTTTTGTATATAGTGTTTCATTGAAAAAAGTTCTATCAGGAAACCCCATTTTATGTTTTTCAGCAAAAATGGGAGGAGTTAATAACTATGTGTGGTGAGGAGTTGGGATGAATATTGGACCAAGTACAAATGATGCAGTAAAGAATGCATCCAGAAATGTTTAGTATCTAATGTTTGATGTTTTAACAAAAGATCGCAGAAGTCTATAGATATTAATATCAGGAAACCCCAGTGTACGTTATGGTTTGGATTTCGCAAACACCTGCATCACTGAGCAGCATAAATAAGTTTCACGACGTTTCGGGGTGCGAAATCTGATCTCGTCTTCAGGTGTAAAGAATCTATATCACTTTTAATTTAGTGGTATTATAGGTTCCTTTCCATCTGAATACGGATGGAGATTCTAGATCCGAAACGTCGTGAAACTTGGTTTTTCTTACTAATGATAGAGAATGTCCTCCAAAATAAAAATCAACACTTAGGAGAAGCCATGCATGAAGAACGGTTCCAAAACATGTTGATAGAGTATATGTTTGTCTTGAGTATACTTAAGGATTGTCAATTTACATTATTTTAATAGTTAGGCATAAAGACCTTACTTGAATTGACATATCAAGAAAACGATTAAGACAGTGATCTACATTGTTTATTTTCAATAAGTTAAGCAGTAATAACAATAAATAACAATTTACAAGTAGTCCCATTATTTCTATCAAATCGAAAAATATTTTTTAAATCGATTTTAACGGAGGATACGGATTCTAAAGTTTAGCCAAATATTGAAAGGAAACTGTAGTAAATATGAATTCTTATTTCACCCCAACTTCCTTATTTACATTTTAATATATAATTCATTTCACTCCTTAACGAAGAAATTTTTAAGTGGAATGAAAAGTTGCTAATAAAAGAGTGTCTGTAATCCTGAGATAAAAGTTGATTTCTTTTCTAAACTCCTTGAGTTAATTACATTGACGTATTTCATTATACATTCCTCTGTCCCGCCGCGTGGAAAAGGCTGATTAATTTTGAGGAAGGTTTTTTTATTGTTAAGCGTTGTACTGAATAAGACCGTCCCTATTATTTAAATTGACGGATTCAATTAACTTTTATTACCACTAGAGTTGTGATACTTTGCGCCCAGACTCACAAATTGTCTGACGCCGTCATGTTTTGATAAACGTTTTAATTAAAATGAAGCTTCAATATTTTCATACCTATGGCATGTTTTTTGCTGGGATAGCAAATGAAGGGACGGTATTTTTTTACTAGTGCTGATTTAAATTTATTTAAATGGTATAAGAATCGATTGTAGCGCAATGTTCTCTTTGATAACTGTGCATAAAAATTAAATTGAACTAAAAATTTCCGTTTTGTTTCTAATGCTCTATCGTTCAAAGAAAAACATTATTTTTTTCAACGTATAATATTATTGACTTATTAACGAACCCTTAAAAACCTGGCACTAGTGCGTTGTTAAGTTTTAAATAAATTCAATGAAACTCCTCAAACTTAATTGATTTAGTTCAAAAATCGTAAAGATCCGTTATATTAAGAGTTGCTACCTATTAATCAAAACAATTTCAATTGAATTCATAAAGCTACTTTCTACTTGAAGTCTACTTTGAAGTTTTGTGAGGCACACGTCAAACAAAATAAACGCACACCCATTTTTCATATTGTTCGTTTCTTAATTCGAAAAACAAAAACACTTACCACCATTCCTTCTTTCACATTATTGTGTTTTTATGTTTATGAATAAGTAACTTTTACTTCTATACCTAACAAGATTTCATATTTCAAAACCCAAATCCAATGAAACTCCGCAAACGTAATTAATTTAGCTAATAAATCGTAGAGTTCTATCATATTTAGTGTTTCTACATAATTACTCAAAAACATTTCAGTCGAATTCATAAAGCTACTTTTTATGACTTTGAAGTTTTGTGAGGCCGACGTCAAACAAAATAAACGCACACCCATTTTTCGTATTGTTCGTTTCTGAGTTCAAAAAACACGAACAGCTACCACCATTCCTTTTTTCGCATTGTTGTGGTTTTAATGTTCATGAACAATTAACTTCTACCTCTGTCCCTAACAAGATTTCAAATCTTAAATCTCAAATCTCAAAACCCAAGCCCCTTCTTCGGGGAGCCGTTTCAAGCAGCGTCCAGCTAAAACAAAGGATTTCAAAGGAGGCCGGTAGTGCAACAATGTAGATGCCGCTGTAGATCAATGCAAGAGTGACGTTGTTCCATGATTTAGCCCCCGTATTGTCCCCCCCGTCCCCCCGGTCATATCGGAACTCCTAAATCTGTCGCCGCGTGAATTATGATGGGGCGATCGCAGCACAAAGACTTTTTACAGTAAAGATAAATCACTAATTTACACCCCGAAAGTCGCTGCTTGCGCGCCCTCTTTTCGACATTTCGGTTTTTAAGGTCGTGCAGCCCTGTAGCCCCGATGGCGGAATTATGGAAATGCCCGCTTTTGACGAGATCGCGGATTTTTGTCGCGTTTGACACCGGTGATAACTCAGCATCGCCTGAACAAACATGGACGAACCGCGAACATTTCGCAGCTGCGGAGCGTGGTTGTAAATCACCACTCGCCTCCCTGGGCTGTTGGGGTATCGATCACACCGTCCGTAGAATACGGCTGTTGGATAACGACTTCTACCTAGAGAGAGTAAACATCCTGATTGACAATGGGAAGTAGTTAGAGGGCTTTGAGCTGTACTTCAAGTCGGGTCGTTGTAGTATCCAAGGAATCTCCCTCGGCTTGTGCTGAAGAATATTCACTTCACCCATAGTGAAGACATTATTTGCATTGTGAAGTCTACCGACGTTGTTCTTCTTGCCATGTAGTGGCTGATTGACCAGTGGCACAGATGAAGAACTATACAGATTGGCAACCTAATGCACTTTTGCGTGTCCGTTTTTTCGCGCGGCGTCAAGTTTGTTAGGTCGTTTGCCGCGCATATTGCATTGGTATCAAAGTTATTAATGGCTATATTTGTTCTTTGGGACCTGAAGATTTGATATTGACGAAATGATACTTGATACCAATGCAATATGTGCGGCAAAACGACCTAACAAACCTGACGCCGTGCGAAAAACGGGCACTCAAAAGTGCATTGGGTTGCCAATCTGTATAATTCTTCATCTGTGCCAGTGGTATTGTTGATTCAGTGATTAGTCATCTCATAATTGAAGCTTCTTATAGTCGTGTCGTTCAAGTGTCTAAGGATTCTTCTTCAGCCTTATGCTTAAGAATACTCACTTCACCTATAGTAAACACATCATTGACATCATTTGCATTGTGAAGTGTTCCAACATTGTTCTTCTTACTATTGTAGTGGTTGATTGACCAGTGTATCGTTGATTCAGTGATTAGTCATCTCATAATTAAGGCTTCTCTTTGTAACCACTTGCAGTAACCTCAAAATTCCTCAATCTCAATCTGTTTGCATTAGGGAGACTCCTGAATGTTGTTGCCAGTGTTTTTATTGTTTTGCGTCTTCCTCCTTTCATTGTTCACAATATTGACGTATATTTTAAAATGTTGGAGTTTCACTATAGTTATTGTAAGAAAAATCCTTGTAAAACTTGCAATTGAGTAGAAGACTGTTTTTCTACGGGTAAAATCAAAGACGTTCATGAAAGATTATTTAAATATTCTCTACACTACATCATAAAACATCTCCTACACATACAGTTTGATGGATATATCTCTCTAAAACAGAAAACAGAAAGAACCTTGAAACCCTCTTTATTATACTACAAATATCGCGCCACAATCATCCTTCACTCATCTGTCATTCTTGGCTTGAAATACCTACCTGGGTAGGTCGCCATTTCAACTAATGTATCTAGTGTATAGCGCAGTGTGGCACTGTTTATTTGACTATTTTTGAAGTTATGTGACCAAAGAAGTACTTTTTACCGTTTATTCCCTACTAAGACAGATGGTATCTCCAATGTCCCTCTTAATTAGTTGATATAAAAAATCAAGAACATGTAAACCAGCCTCTCACGTCAGCAGGAGACACTCCATATTGTACAAACTGTTTGTGTCTCCGTTATGGTATTGTGATTGTCCTCTCTTTCATCTAAGGAGGACTTTTCTTTCAAGTTCGATATAGAAGAAATATGCAAATTCTCTAGATTAAAATTTAGAATGGCTACTCTCCATCGGGGTCACACGGAGGCCTTGGGTGCCATATGATATTGTTTCCTTCTCTCTTTGGTTAATTCGGCTAAACTTTGTTGTTGCCTAAACCTGGGTTGTTAGGTTATAGGTTAAGGCAACACTAAAAAGATTATTAGTGTCGCCTTGATAAAAATCTATTGTAGAATATCAGCCAGTGCGTTGCCCGAACACTAGCGCTATCTGTTGGGTAGTTCGGTAATTTATTCTCCCTGTTTCTTATTTTACCGTAGTGAGCGCTACGCTTGACTCTTTAAACTCAACAGAATGATTAGACATATTTCCCTCTCTTTTTCTTTTTAATTTACTATTTTACGATGAAATACATATTAATTTATTACAGTATTTAAATCGATGAGGTTTGTAATGAAAGTGCCAAAACCAAGGATGAGTATTCTTTCGTCATTTGCAAAGCAACGTAATCTTGTATTATGTTCTCGTTCAAATACAAATTTATCGTTTGAACTACTATTTATAGGCTTGAGGAATTTACTGTTGGATAAGCTACTATGGACTTGCTTGCAGTGTTGTAGATGAATCTTTATTTAAAAGGCCTTACCCCGAGATCATCACCTTGGTCCGGCTCTAAGGCCTCATTAATTTATACAGGGTGTTCAAAAAATTCCTTACGTAGTGATTCCTTGGATCAAAATAAGCAAAAACGTTTATATAGTCATATGTTCTATCTCGTTTAGTTAAGCATCTGTCTGTCTGTATGTGTTTTTTACAAAATAATTCATAACTCCTTAACGGGTTTAGTTACAACATTGAGATTGTGCACACAAGTTTATCTTATTATTCGCTACCTTTGTAAAAAATATCATAACATTTTTTTACCCGTTTCAAAATGGCGGCTATTTTATATATTTGGCGGCAGATTTCAAGAAAAACCAAATATTTAAAATAGCCGCCATTTAAAACAGTTAAAGATTTTTTATTAATATTTTGTACAAAGATAGCGATTAATAAGATAAACATTTATGCACAATCTCCTCAACGCTGTTACTAAAACCGTTAAGGAATTATGAATTATTTTGTAAAAAACACATACAGACAGACAGACTCTAAACTAAACGAGATAGGACATATGTCTATTAATCTTTTTTTCTTATTTTGACCCAAGGAATCACTACGTAAATTATTGCCCCACATTTTTCGAACACCCTGTATACGTCACGTGTCATCGGCGCACGGACCACAACATCTTCGTTTGATTAATTTGATAATAATTTTGTAAAGTAAATTTATAATTTAAATTCAACCCTAACAATTAAATCAACTAACATCGGGTTAACCCAAGGTTAAACCTCTTTTTTAGGTTAACCAAGTTTGGAGAAAGCGGCCCCTAATTAATCAATTAATCAAAGAGGGAAACCTTTGATTTAAAAACTAAGTACCTGGTGGACCGACCTTGCTCGGTTTTATTTTGTATTTACCAGTTCATTCAGTTACTATAAAACATTTCAGTGTCATAATGTTTATATAAGTACACTTAATCATTACTCCTTGCAATCTTCATATAGCACACACTTTAATTTAAAACAGCGGTTATGATGACTTTATTTGTTTACATGTTCGTTGTTTATTTCGTTGCTAGCGTGGAAACTCATAAGGTCCAATTTTAAATGTTTTTGAATTTAAAATTCAATTTACTACATTATTAGATTTTCTCTGGCCAAGTAACCTACATATAACACGTTTTTGTGTCAGAAATCGGTTATTTCTAGACTTTGAAAGAAATCCTGGGAGCCGTTTTCTAGATAATTATGCAAGCAAACACACACACAAACATCGCTCATATAAGAGTTAGGGTTATAATAATAGTATGTGGATTCTGTCACCAGTAAACAACAGGGGCATCCTACATTGTTTTTCATTCCAATTGCATGTACAGTACTGTAATAACGTGTCTCTGTTTCTACCACGAGGCCACCGCCATTGGCCATATCATCACAAGTTGACTCGCGAATGTCTAACCTCAGCTCTTTTGAAAAGGCGCATAGAAAGCTTCGGGTTCTTGTGATTGTCTACCCTTTCTTCATTTCAAGAAGGAGGCCTCTCCTTCCTGCAGTCAAATTCATCTTTTAAGTCTGATCTAAAAAAAGACTGTAATTCCTCTAGATTTGTCTGGATTCAATAGGACTCCTCCCCAATATACCGATGTGTTGTCGTGAGGCGAGGGGGGGGGGGAGGTTCGAGAGCGTCTTAATTTATTTATATAGATATTTAGGAATTTTATTTGTTATGTTATTAATGTTTAGGTTTTGAATTATACAGTTTTTTCCAGGGGTATCGAAAATAATTCAAGATATTGAAGATTCAGAGATGGGAGTTGTCCAGTTGTTAAATGTGTTCCTTTTCACATTGTGACTTTGTAAAGTCGCTTTGCACGTTCTAACACCTTGCCCGTGAAGACGGACTCCACAAGATGCAGATAGGTGACGTGGGGTGGGGGTATTTTTCGCGAGCGTTTAAATTATTTCCAAATACGTACTTATTAATTTTATTTGTCATGTTATTCATTTTATGTTACTTAGACAGGGGTTTCTAAGTGCGTCGAAAACAATTCGAGTATCGAAATTTAGAGGTTCGAGTTATGATCTCGAGTATAGTTAAATGTGCTCATCCTCACATTGTGATACATTTGTGTTTATATCCCCCCTCCACACTCTCTCAATACCGCTGACATGTTTTCTTCCCTGAAGACTCAGCCTCCATAAGATGCAGATGGGGCGTCTTGAGATGGGGAATTTTTCGCGAACGTCATAATTAGTTGTGAATATATAGACATGAATTTTATTTGTCATGTCATTTATTTTATGTTTCGACCTAGACAGGATTTTCCAAGGGCATCGAAAATAATGCAAGATATCAAAGATTATCGAAAATAGTTTGAGATATCGATGATTTTGAGGTTCGAGTTATCGAGAGTCGACTAAATACGACCCCAGGTATAGTTTATATGTGCCCCTCCTCACATTGTGATACATTTGTATTTACATTCCCCCTCTCACAACACCGCTGACATGTTTTCCTCCTATGAAGACCTAGACTCAGACTCCACAATATGTGGTGTGGGTAGGGTGTTTTTCGCAAACCTCTTTGTTATTTATTTTACGTTTCGACTTAGTCAGGTATTTCTAAGTGTATCGAACATTATTCGATATATCGAAGACTTAGAGCTATCGATAGTCGACTAGTCGACTAAATCTAATGGCGAGTATAGTTATATGTCTCCCTCCCCACATTGTGGCACGTTTGTATTTACACCCGCCCCTCCTCCACACGCTATAGCACGCTCTCTCAACACCGCTGACATGTTTTCCTCCGGCGAAGGCTCAGCCTCAGACTCCACAAGATGCAGATGGGGAGTGGGTGGGGTGTTTTTCGCGAGTCTAATCGATGTCTGCGCCGGAGCCCGGTCACTCGGGCCCATTACGCACCTTAATAGGTTTCCGGTCGCGCGAAGTGCCCTACAAGAGTCCCCGTCCCTGTATTGACGCCTCCATTTGGGAAACAATGAACCCCTCCCCGTCTTGTGTCTTGTCCCGTGTTTATTTGTACAACACGGCACACATTCGCTGACAAGTATGAGTATGAGTTTCGGGGGAAACGTGTCTCCTTTTGATGGTGGAATTTATTTAGTTTAACGTCTTCTAAAATGATATTTATACTAACACTTTCAGTTTGATTGAGAGTAATTGTTATTTAAATTTTTATCACCATTGTTTTTTGAAAACTGAAGTTATTACACTCACTATTGGCTGAAGATAGATGGCAAAACAGTGTAGATAATTGTTTGGTTGTTCTGTCATATTTGTTTAAATGTTAAAAATCAATTATGAGATAAATAAAATACTTTGGGATGCAAACTTTTTGTATTTTATTATCTTTTCTATGATATTTAAGAAGAAATATGGGTATAATTTAAAAGTTTGTTCTTTGAAATATTATTAATTCTAGGTTTGGCATATGTCATATTGCTTTGTCGATAAGGCCTTTCAATTTTGTAGATTTAAAATACCAACACAAATTATATTTTAGTAACTACAACCGTTACTCTGTAATTTGATAATTTCGTCTTTGAAGGTTTAGGTTCTTTCAAGATCAACTGGCTGCGAACTACTTTTAATGTTTATTCAATGGAATAATTGAATGGCTCAACAAATTCGTTTCAACGTTTTGAGGGCTACACGAATTCTACTGAAGGAAATACATATTTCAATTCAGGAACCGAAAAAGATATTAACTAAAAAAGAAATAATTTCCAATTTGATAGGAATATTTTCTTCTTATTAGTTTTTCCCCCACCTTTATTGGAAGACTTGTTTAATAAAGTTGGTTACTTCTCATCACATGAACCTCTCAAGAATTCTAAATCTGTTCAAAATCAAACTTACATCCTCGACAGTCAACTTTTTCAGTAGAAAAAAGAATTGAAAAGAGGGGTGGAAATGGGAGACATATATTATGAGAACTCTTAACCTCACCATTAAATTTGGAAACAACAATTTCAAGGACGACTTGATTTTATTTAACAAGAGGGAGAGGGGTAGTAAATTTTGTTAAATATTCCTGACTCTTACGATTATGTAAAACACAAAAACTACTTTATTTATGGAAAACCAATGTCATAATAATCCTAAACAATGTAGTTCAAGTTAATTCTTACAAATTAAAGGGAGTCTAAACAGAACAGTGATTGATGGTGGCGGTGTAGCCGGGAAGCTGGGAGGTTGAAGTTGAAGTTGAAGTTGAAGGCTGAAGTTGGCGCGTCATATCCCGGCGGACGCCGACCACAAGACGGATGAGCGGTCCAAGGATGGTGTTGTAATTATCGGCCGGACTTAAGTAATGGATCAGTGACGTCGCGTCCCGTGGGTGACGTCATCCCGTGTGGCGCACGTCCCTGGGACGCGGTTTTTACACGGCTGTCAAAACATTTGTTACTCTTTTCGACTTCTGTCAGCAAAGACAATTTATTAATTCCTGATGGAAATGAAACAACCTGGTTTTGTATAAAGTAAAACGGAGTAAAGTATTGTTGGTAATGTCGAGTTAATGTTTTGATTTAGATTTTTATGTACATTTTGCGGATTTTTTCCATCACTGATAAATAATAAGTAGTTTTCCGAAATTTCGGGATCTAGAATGTGATCCTGTCTTCAGGTGGAAAACAACCTAAAAGATAACAGGAATAGTATCACACAGCCAAGAAAACCTGGATAAAAAACATAGCTAAAATAGAAAACTGTAAAAGCAGTCAAAAACACTAATGCTAAAAACAAAACAAGAACAAAATTGGACATAGAAATCACAAATATCACCAATCAGAAAATAATATGTCCACACTCAATCAGAGCAGAGCAGAGACTGTTCTTTTCCACCTGAAGACGGGATCAGATTCTAGAGCTCGGAATTTTGTTTTTACTTATCAGGGATGGCAAATATTAGAAAATTAAAAAAACAAAACGGATTTAAACTTTCAAAACCAAGCCGTTAGCTATATTTCAACGCCTTTTATTAATTAATTCCATTCTATAGCATATGCATTATATCATCTAATGATTTAAAACCTAGATGTTAAATGCACAATAAATCGTTGGATTGTTGCTTTTATTGCCACAAATTTTATAGCGCAGACTATTAAAGTATACTAGAGATCGCCAGTGGTCGAAAATTCGACCAATTTTAAATTCAAGAAATAGGGATAGCTAATTTTGATCTTTGCATACACCAATGCGTTTCACAATACAGTACATTTCATATACTGCACATTTTCAGTACATTTCCTATAGTACACATTTTCCACGTAAACATAATAGAACCAAATGGGAACCAAAAGCAAAAGAGAAAGACTCAATCTTTGACCAATTACTTTGCCTCGCCACTGGCACATATTTATGACATGGTTTTTAGTAATTAGTATTGTATAATATTAAGATTCCATGTTTATTTCTTTAACACTGAGCTGGTTATTGATTAAAAAAAACGGAGGACGGTAAAAATTCAGTCATCAAATCAGTTTATCCCATACACCCCTTACTACAGTTCTCTCCCCCACTCCCTCCATTAATTCCTTCGCTTACTCTCTATGTACTTCCTTCCTTTCGACCTTCTTTCTACTTTTCAGCCCTTTTCTCCTTCATCCTCTTCTTCCCATCTCTCGTCCCTCCTTTCCTACCTTTTAGGTCTGAAATAATAACACCTAACATTTATGTGCCTAGTTATTATTTGAGACCTAAAACTCCCCTTCAAAACTTTTTCTCTCCTCCCATACCCTTAGGACATTTTCCCCTCCTTCCCTCTCTCCCTATCATTATCACTAAAATATTACACATATTTTACGCATTCTCTACCAATAAAACTCACAATCTGAATGTAATGTCCATCTGTAATGCAGTTGCACGACAGTACATCGGATGGTAGAGACTCAACTTCATGTTCTTTTTTCTTCCCTTTTTATCAGCTAATTTCTATCTCTTAATCTTATTGAAGTGAGCAAACTTTATTTGAAACAAATTCAATCTTCTCTAAATAGCCCTGGATTTCAATCAAATACTATATTTTTAGTTCATGCCCCAATAAAACATGTGGCTTGAAATTGCTTAAAAATAATAATTTCTTTGGATTATTTACTGGACAAATACTAACTCGTGTCATTAATGAATTCCTTACATTTGTTTATTGCTTGATAAAAACTTATTGTTAGGGTTTTATATCTCATCAGATGACAGAAAAAAACAGCGTAAATTTTTGCCCACTTTTCGCCCTCACATAATATTTCTACATCTAATCTTTACTCTACGAAAAATATCATGTGGTAACAGCTACATATGATGACAAAAGCACAGTTCTGTTTTTTTTCTATCACCAAAACAGCAACTCATAAGACCAATGTTAATTTTTTTGAAATTTTAAATTCAATTTTCTACTTGTCTAAAAGACTAATATAAATTTCAAAGGGATTCTGCACATCTACAGGAAAATTCAATTCTATCGGTGTGCTTAGATTTTCGCTACGATGCACATAGGCTGAGAAAAAAGGAGTACAAAAACCTTATGGAAAAAATGCTTGCCTATTAATATAAAGATTTGTTACATCTTCGGGCACAGATATCGGACTCATTCATTTACAAGTAAATTCTGTAGTATTTTAAAAACCAATCTTTCCACAAGCTCCGACACAACTCTCGTTTACAAGAGCATGCAGTAAAAGCCCCACTGTAGGGCCATTGCACATTTCCAGCAACCGGCCAACCACGAATATCGAACTAGAGTTTATCCGTCCTTCCACAACAAGATCCCTATATCCTGCAAGTGTGCCGCCTTGCAACACGTACCTCCACTCACACCTAGCTCACCAACTCACTCACGCCATAACATTTGCCCATCGCACCTCCATTCCGTCTTCCCTCGCCTGCGAAATTCACAACTTCTAATATCCGTTAATCAAGGAGCGGATTTATCTGAAAAGCTATAAAGGGCGATAAATATACGCGTGGATTCTATATCCGTATCCATATTGTAGAGTACATCCATCCATCCACGAGATCCCCTATATCTGCAAGTGTGCCGCCTTGCAACTCGTACCTCCACTCACACCTAGCTCACCCAACATCGCCCATCGCACCTCCATCCCGTCTTCCCTCGCCTGCGAACTTCACAACTTCTAATATCCGTTAATCAAGGAGCGGATTTATCTGAAAAGCTATAAAGGGCGATAAATATACGCGTGGATTCTATATCCGTATCCATATTGTAGAGTATCCATCCATCCACGAGATCCCCCCATATCTGCAAGTGTACCTCCACACACCTAGCTCACGCAACATCGCCCATCGCACCTCCACCCCGCCTTCCCTCGCCTGCGAACTTCACAACTTCTAATATCCGTTAATCAAGGAGCGGATTTATCTGAAAAGCCATAACGGGCGATAAATATACGCGTGGATTCTATATCCGTATCCATATTGTAGAGTACATCCATCCATCCACGAGATCCCCTATATCTGCAAGTGTGCCGCCTTACAACACGTACCTCCACACACCTAGCTCACCCAACATCGCCCATCGCACCTCCACCCCGCCTTCCCTCGCCTGCGAACTTCACAACTTCTAATATCCGTTAATCAAGGAGCGGATTTATCTGAAAAGCCATAACGGGCGATAAATCGGCGCGAGAAGAGGAGCGAGAGCGATAAACATAAATAGAGAGAGCGATAATTCACAGATAACGTAAGGAGAGGAATTAAATCAGTCAATCCACTGCGGGCTATAAATTTATCCGTAGTTCTTCTCATGGCCCGACCCTTTGCGAAGGTCGAAACGGCAATAAAAGTCTCCTCCGTTGATGGACGGCAGAACTGGATCGACGCGGCCCGGGGAGGGGGCCGAAATCACATTTTAACCAGCCCGCGTATAAATCAAATTTTCATTATTATTCATCTTCGGTACGCGGTGACGACGACGGAGGCCTGGGAACTATAGTGATGTATGGGAGAGGAGGAGGTGGCTGGCGCGGTAACGAGCTGCTGATTGAAGTTTATGCGAGTAAGTGATCGGAGCGGGTTAAATAATATCGGTTCCGTGTACTTGGTGGATCGGGTCGGAACGTACAAGAATTGGGGTAGGAGGAGTCGGTCGGAGTGTGCGTTTGGTTTATAAATGTGTTTTTACTCTGCGGACGTTCATGACCGGAGAGACTATACATTCACGCACATTGCCGAGGTTAGGGTGGTAGAAAGAAAACGTTATAATTGTTCTGGTCTCCCCAAAAATTGAATAACGATTAAAAACCGAGTGAATCGAGAGTTATTTTGTGGTTTAGTTTGTTTGGGAACTGTTTAGAAATAATTTCATGACTGCTGAATTATTAAGGTAAATTACCTTGCTATGTTAAATTAATTAATACTTTTAACCGTAATTATATTAAATACAATTGATGATCATAGTTTGAATTGTAAACATGCTTGAATGTGATTTAACTAATATTTTTTTAATTAATTTCATTTTTACTGTTTAAATTTAAAAATATTAGATCGAACCTACTTTTACAACTAGTGGACACGCTGTGCTCGATTAAGTCTATGTAAAAGTGACATCAGCTGATTGACTTCGATATTATTATTTGGTTTAAACTGTACCTGTGTAGCTAACTTTTAGTTTAAACTTAAGATTAAGAAAATGTACTTTAAATCAGAACGGTGCAAATTTCTATGCCCGAAGATGTAACTGATTACGACTTAAAACCGAAAGGATTACGTTATAAAAATTATGACAATAAAAGCAACACTCCAAAGTTTTCGTGTGCATTAAACACATTAGGTCAGTAATACATATTGTACAATGAAAAATTAGATTAGTTAAAAATGTGAAAGAAGGCGTTGAAGTAGTATTAACCAAAAAACATAGCAAGCGGCTAGCTTTTAATAATTTAAATACAATATGGAATGTTTAATATTTTTTACTTAAAAACATGTTCTCCCAGTTTCTTAAGAAATCAATAAATTGTCTTTGCTGACAGAAGTCGAAACGAGTAACAAATGTTTTGACAGCCGTGTAAAAACCGTGGTCCAGGGACGGGATGACGTCACCCACGGGACGTGACGTCACTGATCCATTACTTAAGTCCGGCCGATAATTACAACACCATCCTTGGACCGCTCATCCGTCTTGTGGTCGGCGTCCGCCGGGATATGACGCGCCAACTTCAGCCTTCAACTTCAACTTCAACTTCAACCTCCCGGCTTCCCGGCTACACCGCCACCATCAATCACTGTTCTGTTTAGACTTCCTTCAATTTGTAAGAATTAAATGGAACTACATTGTTTAGGATTATTAGGACATTGGTTTTCCACAAATTACTTTGTTTATTAGCTTTATCGCGTCAAGTGTAATTGTTTTTACAAATTTTTTTTACACGTCCTGTCTCTCTAGGCTCTGAACAATATTAAATAAAATTTTGAATGAGCCAAGGCTTGGAGATATAAAATATATTTTCACACAGACTTATTTGTCACATAATATATTCATTCATTCTAATTTATTGAGGTTTTATTGTTCTAATAAATATAATTTCTTAATTTTATTTCAGATATTTATAAAGTGGACGAATGATTTAAGAACTAAGATACAAAACCAGATTAATATTAAATGCGCCTGTTGTGTCATACTTGCTCCCTTAAACAATTAAATTAAAAAAATGAACATCTTGAGAAACAATACTTGTAAGTACAATTTGTACGTTTTTTAGGGTTTATCTGTTTACGAGTTGTCACTCTGTGTGCTTGAGCTTGACTCTTAAAAGACTCATACTTAGGTCCATTGCCGCGAGAGTTCAGCACTGCATAACAGTGTAGAACTGTGCACGGCTTCACGTACAGTATGTGTTGACAGACTGCAGAGGTGAATCAATTACTACAGTTCGACAAAGAACTATTGAATTTTTAAACCGTAAAATGAAGGTAGATTTTTTGATACTTGATTTTATAAAAAAAAGTGTAATACTTGTTACTCACAGTTAAGAGTGTGCTATTGGTCAGTACCAAATGGTGCTGAGTGGTTCTTAAGATCCCAAAATGATTCTGTTTTGTTTTTGTTTAGTTCATTAGATTATATTTGATAGAGGGAAAATTCAAATTATAAACTAACATTTTAATCATTTAAAATGTTTAACATTTTAACCATTTTTTTCATTTTAATCTTCTTTACGAAAAACTTTTGTCTTCTTTAATAGGTGCATGCAATCAGAAAAAGTAAAGTAGTTAAACTTATTTTATTAAATCGGTTTACAGTTTCAATTTGACATAAAACTATTAATTTATCAACCTTTAGACGTCTCCTGATTTCATCCTACCCCATGGCCTTCTTAATCGTTTCTAAGGCAATTAACACCAATGTCACAATATCAATCATCATCATGATCCCTCCAAAACATAATTACATTACCCAAAATATAAAAAAAACGTGTTGCCAAGTGAGGCATGATCCTTCAAAAACAAAATAACAAAAAATAACTAAATTATCCAAACAATTAAAATAAAAAACGTGTTGTCAAGTGATCCGGAGGAACAGCGGCAAGATGTAGATCGATGTAGGCGTCGTTATCCGTCCAACGACACTCTTCATACCTCGAGGGCCATTCGTTCCAGATACATGTTGAAGGAGAACTGTCCACACGACGACCAGTCCGCTCGGGTGTGCCCCAAGGGAGCGTCTTGGGCCTGATACTCTACCTCGTTTTCACAAAGGACCTACCGTTGGTTCCGGGAGTCACTCTGTCTCTCTACGCCGACGACGCCCTGTTTCTATGCAGGAGCCTTCGTCCGGTTCAGGCTGCAAGAGTGATGCAGCAACAGATGGACACCCTCTCTCCTTGGCTCGAAAAATGGCGCATCAAAGTCAATGCGGACAAAAGCAACGCCATCTGCTTCAAGAAACGAAGGAGAATGCCTAGAGCGGCTTCCCCTCCGGTGCAACTGAATGCAGTTCCAATACCCTGGACTAGCACCGTTAAGTACCTCGGCGTTACGCTGGACAGCAGGCTCTGCTTCCGACAACACGTCGAGCGGAAAGTCACTGAGGCGACAAAGATTCTCGGTCTGATGTGGCCAATGCTCAATGCAAGGAGCCCTCTGCCACTGAAGACGAAGCTCACCATGTTTCTCTTAATCGTCCGGTCGTGCTTTATGTACGCATCGGAAGCATGGTGGATTCTGGCCAGCAAATCAAACAGGAAGCGTCCCATTGTTGACAACTCCCTCGTTTAGCGATAAATTTCCCCGGTGGAAATGAAGACTCTTAAATTGGGTTTTTATATGCAAAACCAAATCAACTGAAAAACTATCAAGGATATTGAAAATCACGCCCAATTGCGAGGAAACTTAAGCCCTAAACTTAAAGTGGATTTATTCATACAAGCATTAACCTCTCAAATACATGAACAGCTTTACGATATTTGCATAACAGATGCTCCATATAGTAAAACATACGATGAGTTGGTTTCCTTATTACTGGCTTAAATAGAACAAAAACCTAGTATTTGGGCTCAAATTTACAACATGTGCACAACTAAGTAATGATTCTGTACAGGATTACGCAAATTTCCTAAGAAAACTTAGCGTAGATTGCCAATTTACTTGTTCAAAATGCAATGATTCGGTATCTGAAATTCTACTTCGCATGCAATTTGTCAGAGGACTAAAAGACGCTGATATACGTCTTCAACTTCTTCAATATAAACTATTACAACCTTTTTTTTGGTAGGAAGGTGTGAATGCATTTACGCACACCCTCACTCCTGCGAGGGTAGTGTGGGACTCACTGCATAATACAGAATACCCACTAAACACACCTCCCCCCTCCCCCTAAGATGGCTGGGGAGGGCGGTCACGACGTAGCAGTCGTCTGCTGTGCCGCTGGATCTGGCCGGGATTGTAGTCAGGACCTACTTGGCGGTACGGGGACTAATGTAACCCCTCAGAATTCCAGGAACTTCCGGAGCCTCGTAGTCCTCCTACGGCGGATCGTCCAGGATGGCAGCAGGTCGCGGTCTCCAGACCTCGGCGTCAGCATGGCGGACACAGATCTCTCTGACCTGCTCAAACCTTGAGTCCTCGGCGCGATCGAAGAGATGAAGGCTCTTAATCGTCGCGAACTCTCGAAGCGTTGGAATTCCTGTCGTAGCTCGGATCCTATCGTTCCGGACAAACCACGGCTGACGGGTGATCCTTCGCAGTGTTTTCGACTGGAACGATTCCAGACGCTTCCTGTTTGATTTGCTGGCCAGAACCCACCATGCTTCCGATGCGTACATAAAGCACGACCGGACGATTAAGAGAAACATGGTGAGCTTCGTCTTCAGTGGCAGAGGGCTCCTTGCATTGAGCATTGGCCACATCAGACCGAGAATCTTTGTCGCCTCAGTGACTTTCCGCTCGACGTGTTGTCGGAAGCAGAGCCTGCTGTCCAGCGTAACGCCGAGGTACTTAACGGTGCTAGTCCAGGGTATTGGAACTGCATTCAGTTGCACCGGAGGGGAAGCCGCTCTAGGCATTCTCCTTCGTTTCTTGAAGCAGATGGCGTTGCTTTTGTCCGCATTGACTTTGATGCGCCATTTTTCGAGCCAAGGAGAGAGGATGTCCATCTGTTGCTGCATCACTCTTGCAGCCTGAACCGGACGAAGGCTCCTGCATAGAAACAGGGCGTCGTCGGCGTAGAGAGACAGAGTGACTCCCGGAACCAACGGTATGTCGTTTGTGAAAACGAGGTAGAGTATCAGGCCCAAGACGCTCCCTTGGGGCACACCCGAGCGGACTGGTCGTCGTGTGGACAGTTCTCCTTCAACATGTATCTGGAACGAACGGCCCTCGAGGTATGAACGGAGGAGGTGGGACTGCAGACACGGGGAGAGGTGATTGGCTGAGTTTAAAAAGCAGCCCATCGTGCCAAACCTTGTCGAAGGCTTTACTGACGTCCAGGAGAACAGCAGCGGAGCAAAGGTTGAGATTATGATTATCAACCAACTTGTTTGTGACACGGATCAGTTGCAAGGTAGTCGAGTGTCCACGACGAAACCCAAATTGCTCTGGCCGTATGTACTCCTCAAGATTCCCTGCTATCCTGACAAGGAAGAGACGCTCGAACATCTTCGAGATGACTGGAAGAAGGGAGATAGGGCGGTGGTTATCCGGGAAGAGATGGTCTTTGCCTGGCTTCGGAATCATGATGACTTTAGCGGTCTTCCAAGAGTCCGGAAAGTGTCGCAGCCGAAGGGCACAGTTGAAGACGTGAGCTAGGTGCCCCTCCGAGGATTGTACAACTACAATCCTCGGAGGGGCAGATTGAAGTGCCTTGGCTCCTACCTTATCCAGTCCTGCTGCATTTTTGAGTTTAAGTGATCTTATTGCAGCTCGTTCTTCATGTTCGGTGAACAGTTCGATTTCGTCGTCCGGAGGCTCCAAAAAATACGTTTCCATGAAGTGTTCAACCATCACTTCCGTTCCAGCGTCAGAAATGCCATGGTTCGTTTGAAACTGCAGTTCCATCGCGTCGGCAAAGGCTTCTGCCTTGTCTCTCGCAGAATAGACTAAACCTCCGCGGCCGTGGAGCGGGCGCGCCGCAGGCTTCGTGCCAAGGATCTGTTTAGAAGCTCTCCAGACACTGCCGCCTTCGACGTCTAGGGAGTCGAGGAAGTTCCCCCAGATTTCTCCCCTATAGTTGTCGACTAGCTGTTTGATGCGCCTGTTTAGCCTGTTGAGCTGTCGTCTGTCATCTGGGTGTCTGCCACGTCGCCATCGTGCTCGAAGCCTGTTCCGCCGAGAGATCTCATCCCGAATGTAAAAAGGTAGACCTGCACGCTGTGTTCTCGGAGGAGCTGGTCTGGACGAATCCGTGATGGCTGTTCAAAGGAGAGAGTGGAAGTCATTTGTATACTCATCTAGTCCTGCCACAGTTTCAGGAATAATCGGTTGCCCTAGACGATCGTCTACCAATTGATGAAACATCTCCCAATCAGTCATAAATGACGTAGCTCTGGGAGGAAGTACTTGGGCAGGTGTCACATCAATAGTAAGTAGGATAGGTAAATGGTCCGATGCTAGGCTATTCACGGCTTGGATCTCTACAGCAAATGGGAAATCTTTAAGCATCGCAATATCAAGAACATCCGGCCTAAACCGGTGATTTACCGGGACGTACGTGGGTTCATCTGGTGCGACGATGGTGACATCACCTCGTTGGTTCACATAAGCCCGCAACTCCCTACCTTTCACGTTCTCAATGATCGAATTCCATGTCCCGTGTTTAGCATTGAGGTCCCCAGCGACGATGACTGGATCCGGAGTGTTGAATATCATGTCGAAGTCACCATGGATAAACGGCCTGCGCGGCGCTAAGTAGCCAGCTACAACAAGGAAATCCTGATCGGCGGCGTTTAGAATTATGCTGGTAGTCTCCAATGCATTTGTCGCTGCGTTGTGTACCCTGTGCACCAGGCGTTGGTGAACCAAAACCATCGTCCCTCCTCCTGGGTTCCCGTGGCCTCTCTGGGGTGGTGGGCGATCTGTCCTGTAGGCCGTGTAACCAGGGATGCGAAAAGCGTGCCGCTGCTGAAGTTTTGTTTCACTAATGAGGGCTATGTCAATGTTCTGTTCGGTAAGAAAAAAGTAAAGCTCGTTCCGTCGACGAATTACGCCGTTGGAGTTCCAAGATATAACCTTTAATCGTCTATTCATCTTGAAGGAGTGTAAGGAGGCTCTGTAACAGTTTGGCGATCAACTCGACGGGGTTTTTGTCCTTGGCCGAGATCAGGGTGGGGATAGCCTGTGTCATCCAGACGACTAGCTTGTGGACAGAGACAAATCCATTCTGAGAGGGAGAGGACTGGCTTGTGGTAGAAGGTGTCACTAACGACTCAGTCGAGGGCTGCTTTTGCAGGATTGCAGGATTCCTCGCGTAGACCTTCTTCACATGGTGAGCTCCAGGCGCAGGGCGGCGAGGATTTCCAAGTCCGTCAGCGTCCGTGTCCATCCCACTTACATCGCCATCCGCCTCCGATTCACCCATCTCAACTTTTGTGACCTTTTTTCGGGGCTTTCGCTTCCTACGTGGCAAGGGTTTCGGCAGTAGTGCCGGGAAGCTTTCCATGTTTTTTGTGACTTGGAGCTCTGAGGAGACTTCCCGAGTCAAACGTGGTGCGTTTGAGGATGCCGTAGATACCACCGGCGCAGGAGCTCCTTTCCCGGCAGTGGCAGCGGCATACGACCCTCTGGTGGTTCCTGGAGGCTTCAATGGCTGGTTCATTTTAGGCGCCGGTTCATTGGATATCTGGTTCCTCGCCTGATTTTTTTGAGAGCCTTGGGGCGCGTCTCGCATTTTCTTTGCCGCGAGCGCTTCCTTATGAGCCTTGCAGCCTCTCCAGCTCGCCACGTGCTCTCCACCACAGTTGCAGCACTTTGGCTTCTCGCCTTCTTTTTTCCGACATTGTTTGGCGTCATGGCATCCTGCACACTTCACGCACCGAAGAGGGAGGTGACAGTTCACAGAAGAATGGCCAAACCGTTGGCAGCGGAAGCATTGCGTTAGAACGGGTTTCGGCTCGAAAGGGGAGACCGATACACGAACCCAATCAGGTGTGTCAGCTCCCAGAGTTTGTCCCAGCTTCCGACCTTCTTTACCTTCACGAAGAAGGAGTTCGTAGGAAAACTTTGTTTTACATTACCTTCCCCGTTTTCTCTTCGTGATAGTGGAGCGACATGGCTCGGAGTAAGACCTGCCGCCTTCAGCTCACTCTCTATTAACGTCGGATCTGTTGAGCGGTGGATCCCGCGGATAACAGCTTTCAGCTCTGCATCCTCTTGCAGCGTGAACGTGTGAAACTCCACGTGCTTGTCACTTAGGTAACGTTGAGCTAGACGAAAATCATGAACCGTTTCGCATAAGAGGTGGAGCTTGTCGCCTGCAAATTTGGCTTCAAATTTGATACCTTCGTCCTTTAGGGTCTTGAGGAACGTAGGCCATGCTGCCGTGACAGAGGTCGGGGCGATTATGATGGGCGGGATTTTATGGGTGGCCAAGGAGCCCGGCACGAATGTTTCCACAACAGTTGCGGTAGACCCATCCGAGTCACCACTCCCGCATATCCTCCTCTTCCTTCTTTTCTCGACAGGCGTGATCCACCGCCGGAGTCGGATTCGTTGTCGGAAGGATCGGAAATGAACAACGACATAGTCTTTTATCAACAGAAATATATGGGAACAAAACAATAATAGATTTCAATGCAAAAGTAAACAAAACAAACACAAGAGATGAGGCGATTGAGGTTAAATAATTGTAACGCAAAGTTCGCCTCAAATGCAAGGGAAAAACAGTTTATATTATTGAAACAGATAAAGTATGAAGTTAAGTACCATATTTTAACAAACCAAAAAGATCCGAAATCATTTTCAAACAAAATCAAATAATAATTACTTACATAATAAAAATGTACGTGTTTACGTAAATTCAAAACACAGCTGATGATGAGCTTTATTACAACCATAAAAGACATAGTCCAAAAGGCAGCTACATTGTACCTAGCGAAAAGTGAAAGTTAAATAATAAAGGCACACAAAAGTAACAATGACGTTCACCAAATGTCTAGCAGGTTCAAATAGTCCAATAATAAGTCAAGTAAGTTTAACGTGGACACTCAACCTTCTAAAGGTCAATCTCATTTTTTGAGAAACTAAGGAATAAATGCTATAGATGTGGTGAATAGACAAGAGAAATAACACATAAATCATATGCTATAGACACAAAGTGAAACACTGACCTAGGCTAGGCAAGAAGACATACACAATATTAGGCTTATACAGCTCCTAAATAGATACAAATCACATAAACCACTTAACAGAGGCATATTATTATCATTAAAGGTAATGGAATTAGTAATTGAAATCACAGGAATTTGTTTTATTATGAATAAAATCATGATTTCAAATCAGATCTGGGTCTGCAAATATGCAGTAATACCAAGTCAAACAACTTTTACTTTTTCTGTCAGAAAAAGAAGAAGAATTGAAGAAGAAGTTAAGAATTGTCGTTTTCACTTGATGTTTAAGTTATTCTTCCTCACAGTGATGTAATTGGTCACATAGTGAACTAAAACTTCCCTCCTTGCGTTATTGTTTTAGTTGTTATATTAATATTCATAAGTTAATTTGTTGTTATAAATATATATTTTATCGAAGCTCTTGCTATAACTTATGTGATTAGGTGATCTCTCAATTAGCTTTTTAGCTAGAGAGATTAATATTTATGATTGCTTTGTAATCGAATATTGTATTTGAATGAAATAAATAAATGAAATGAAAATATTAAAAACGTGTTGTCAAGTGGGCCGGAGGGACAGCGGCAAGATGTAGATCGATGTAGGCGTCGTTATCCGTCCAACGACACTCTGCCCGTCGTTTGCGCCCAGTGTTGACAACTCCCTCGTTTAGCGATAAATTTCCCCCGGAGGAAATGAAGACTCTTGCATTGCGTTTTTAATATTTTTTGAGTTGGGGGGTTTCGTTTCTTAAAATGCAGTTTTTGCAGTTGAATTTTATAGCGTGTAGTGCTGTTTTTGAGGCGGTTAGTGCTATGAAATTGTTTACAAAACAATGTTTTTAAACTGGAAATATTCTCGGGGTTTAAATTATTTAAACTGTAGGTAATACAGCAGCTGCGTGCGCAGCTTTTAATGACAGGAGTACCTTGAATTCCGACAAATCAAGATAGTAAATAAGGAAAAGAAAGCGGTCACACAAACATATTTAAAACTCTCTATTTAAGACTCTTAAATTGGGTTTTCTATATGCAAAACCAGATTAACTGAAAAACTATCAAGGATATTGAAAATTACGCCCAATTGCGAGAAAACTTAAGCCCTAAACTTAAAGTGGATCTATTCATACAAGCATTAACCCCTCAAATGCATGAACAGCTTTACGATATTTGCGTAACAGATGATCCATATAGTAAAACATACGATGAGTTGGTTTCCTTATTACTGGCTTAAATAGAACAAAAACCTAGTATTTGGGCTCAAATTTACAACATGTGCACAACTAAGTAATGATTCTGTACAGGATTACGCTAATTTCCTAAGAAAACTTAGCGTAGATTGCCAATTTACTTGTTCAAAATGCAATGATTCGGTATCTGAAATTCTACTTCGCATGCAATTTGTCAGAGGACTAAAAGACGCTGATATACGTCTTCAACTTCTTCAATATAAACTATTACAACCATAAAAGACGTAGTCGAAAAGGCAGCTACATTGTACCTAGCGAAAAGTGAGAGTTAAATAATAAAGGCACACAAAAGTAAAAATGACGTTCACCAAATGTCTAGCAGGTTCAAATAGTCCAATAATAAGTCAAGTAAGTTTAACGTGGACACACAACCTTCTAAAGGTCAATCTCATTTTTTGAGAAACTAAGGAATAAATGCTATAGATGTGGTGAATAGGCAAGAGAAATAACACATAAATCATATGCTATAGACACAAAGTGAAACACTGACCTAGGCTAGGCAAGAAGACATACACAATATTAGGCTTATACAGCTCCTAAATAGATACAAATCACATAAACCACTTAACAGAGGCATATTATTATCATTAAAGGTAATGGAATTAGTAATTGAAATCACAGGAATTTGTTTTATTATGAATAAAATCATGATTTCAAATCAGATCTGGGTCTGCAAAAATGCAGTAATACCAAGTCAAACAACTTTCACTTTCTCTGTCAGAAAAAGAAGAAGAATTGAAGAAGAAGTTAAGAATTGTCGATTTCACTTGATGTTTAAGTTATTCTTCCTCGCAGTGATGTAAATGGTCACATAGTGAACTAAAACTTCCCTCCTTGCGTTATTGTTTTAGTTGTTATATTAATATTCATCAGTTAATTTGTTGTTATAAATATATATTTTATCGAAGCTCTTGTTATAACTTATGTGATTAGGTGATCTCTCAATTAGCTTTTTAGCTAGAGAGATTAATATTTATGATTGCTTTGTAATCGAATATTGTATTTGAATGAAATAAATAAATGAAATGAAATGAAAATATTATAAACGTGTTGTCAAGTGAGCCGGAGGGACAGCGGCAAGATGTAGATCGATGTAGGCGTCGTTATCCGTCCAACGACACTCTGGCCGTCGTTTGCGCCCAGTGTTGACAACTCCCTCGTTTAGCGATAAATTTCCCCCGGAGGAAATGACGACTCTTGCATTGCGTTTTTAATATTTTTTGAGTTGGGGGGTTTCGTTTCTTAAAATGCAGTTTTTGCAGTTGAATTGTATAGCGTGTAGTGCTGTTTTTGAGGCGGTTTGTGTTATGAAATTGTTTACAAAACAATGTTTTCAAACTGAAAATATTCTCGGGGTTTAAATTATTTAAACTGTAGGCAATACAGCAGCTGCGTGCGCAGCTTTTAATGACAGGAGTACCTTGAATTCCGACAAATCAAGATAGTAAATAAGGAAAAGAAAGCGGTCACACAAAAATATTTAAAAGAGTACGTGGTATGTTAAAGAAATTGTAAGAATGAAACATCAATAGAGTTTTAGTGAAAAATGTGGCTTTAAGGAGATAGTCGTATTTAGGACTAAATTAGGATTTTTTATTAATTAATTCTTATTTACTTATAGTTTATAATCTTATTCAAGAAATTAAAATTCTTTGGCCCCATATTGTAATTTATTCAGCTCTTTGTTAAATATTATTTTTATTTTGATATTTTTTTGTCTGAAACTAGAAAATGGTTATGTTAATCTTAAAATGGAAAACAATGTTTAAAATGGATAAATAACAAAATGGTTATTTAGGTGAAAGTGTGCGGGGCAATTCGTTCACAGGCTATTTAATTGAAACTCTGCCCAATAACTTTCGTTGTTTTACTTGCAGTGCATTAGTTTTGCAGCTGTATCCACTACGAGTGAGTATTTGACCCCACTTTCTACAGGTGCGTAGGGGAAAAATATGTTGCGTAGAAAAATATGATTTTGGCTGGAATTGTATAAAGTAAACTATTCTTAAAAAGAGGATCGCGATCAAGAAACGAAGAACTTCACGTTTATATTAATCAGCCTGTTATACATAGTAATAACACTTAAACAGTGTAAACCCCACGTTCGGCATTTATTCTGAGGGGTTTCTTTTTAATTTCAATCAGTTTTCCATAAGTTAAAAACTTCAACGAAATATTAGTTTTCTAATGAGCAATATTTTTTAAAATTATTTTAACTAAACATAATTAATATTAAATCATTAAAACACTACAAAAATTAAAAGATCAAATAAATGTCAACAGCATTTTTACCATCCTAGAATATCTTTTTGTAAACCCTTGCAGCAATTTATTAATAATCCAAATAAATCGAATCAAATAATTAGCCAATTTACTGATTAACCTCATTTGGTTACGATATCTGGAATTTATAATCCCCCTTTGGACCCCTTAGGATGTACTGATCAATTTATTTTTCATTTGGCATTAAAAATATAGTTTTAAATGCTCACACTAAATTTTATATGGATCGGATCTTTTTCTCCAGAGTTATTGCGTTTGCAAAAAACTATTCCCCCTTCCCCCTTAAAAAAGGAGCCTTCCAACCCCCGAATTTGTATGGACTCATCGGATTCTTCAAATAGAAGGTAAATACGACATATACCAAGTTTCATGGTGGGGATAATTTTTTCAGATTGGTCGTTTTTTGAACAGCTTTTACTGAACTATTTAATCCCTTCTCTAAGCATGTTTTAAAGCCAGGTATATTTTTCCAGCTTTTGAAGGATATTCTCAAAACTGTTTTTGGGTGTGCAAGCATTCGAGCAGGCAGAAACATAAGTATTTACAAACACGGCATATACATAACCTTAGAAGAAAAATAACCAAATTCACAGTTTTTTCTCAGAAATAGGATTTTTGTAAATATTTTCTCTCACTGTTATGTGGTTACGGAGTATAAAATTCAACCCCTTCCCTTAGCATGTGTTTAAATCAACATTTCATTATTCTGTCCCGAAAACAGCCGTTTTTAGTTCTCTAAATCGTACGCAAAATGATCGTTTTTGGATCACTTCGAATAGGAGTACTGAAAAAACATATGGTAAATTTTGCCGTACTCTAATGTCAAAATTTGTTTATGTTACGTTTGAAAGGTTGAACGATTTCTTAACTTGTGTTTGTAAACAACTAATAGATGTGTAAATGACGATGTCTATTTTGGATAACCTCAAAATTATGTAGTCTAATTTTTTAACGATTAAATGGTTACTTATACATAATGATGAAAATAGTTGTTCATTTCACGGAGCAAAAGTGTCTCCTTGGTACTCGATAGCATTTCCAAGCTCGGCTGCGCCTCGCCTGTAAATTACGATCTCGTACCAAAAAGAGCCACTTTCGCTCCTAGTAATGAAAACTACTATTTCAGCATTTGAAGATAATTCTCTAGTGTTTTTAGTGTACAATCAAGCATTCAAGCAGACAAGCATACAAGTGCATACAAACACAGCTTATATAATTTTAGAAGAATAGCAAACAAAATTCTCTCCTAAAATTTTCCTCCAACCGGAGACCGAGATATTTACTTCGATATTATCGTCAGTATTGATATTAGCAAATTTTTAGGATAAAACATAAAAAATACAGTTTAAACTTTTCTGCACTTTTTTATTAGTAATAATTAGACATTATTTGATAAGTAAATATTAAAGATATCAATTTGGAAATATGTAACTTATCAGCAACAAGAAATGGTTTTTAGTTACATTTTTTATTATTTGCTGTTTTGTTAGTCGTAAAGATATGGTTATCCACAAGTAACTTCAAATTCACAAACTATCAAAAAATTATCTTGGCAATCTAGGCTACTTGAAACAAGAGTCTTTTGCAGTAAAATAATTTACTTTACAGTTATTAATCTAAAATTATACTTCAAAGTATAAATTGTACACAATTTTACGTCAAATGGACGTCACAGGTGTGCTGCTAACTGTGATACAAACCGTATGCATTCGATACATTTTTAACGAAATTTTTCTTATATGTCGTTATTTTTCCGATATATCGATGTTTTTGATTCGATATTACCGGAATATCGATATTGAGCGACCGATATTATCGTCAGTATAAATATCGATATTTTCTTTCGATATCCAAACACTACAACAGGGTGATGTGACGAAGACGCACGGCCTCCCAGACCTGCCACAGTGAGGATGAGTAACAGCCGCGGTACACGCAGCCGGGGGGGGGGGGAGTTACCCGGGGGGGGGGGGTAACACACTCCCTGAACACAGGATAACTGGGGGTGGTGTTTACTTGGTGGGAACTAAGTGTTCTGCAAGTAAGGTATAAAAGTATAATAAGAAACGAGTATGTCGTAATTTGGTTATTTAAAATTTGTTTTTTGGGGGTGTATCTAGTGTAAACTACTATTTTGGGTAGTAGCGTTTGCTTGTTAACTTCCACGCACAGGCCTGAGGCCCATGTGGGGGGTAAATTCAAGGTAAAAAGAGGCCGCCACCCTCTTAAAAAAACAGTCATTCGGTTGTGCCATGTTACTCGTTGACGATCGAATGACAATCGATAAGCGACCACTGACAGTTTTTTTTTTTTTTTTTTTGGTAGGAGGTGGAATGCATTTACGCACACTGAGGGGCTCATTGTCCCCTCAGTAGTGTCGGACTCCCACGAGCACGATGTCCCGTGAACTACCGACTAAACCACCTCCCTCGGCACCGAGGACACTAGCCTGGAACTGTTTCACACATTACTTCGGGCTAGGCCTTTGATATTACGCCACTAGGGCAACCTCCTTGGGGAAAAGCTGAGGATTAAGGCCGATCGAGGTCGACCTTTTTCGCCCGAAGAATGGCCTGGACGTAGTGCTGGACACAGTTCCAGTTGCCCTCTCCCTGGAGCATAGCTCCGACGATGTTGTTTGAGCTGACGACCACGCCGATCTCAGATGAAAGCGAGGCTCGGCGGACGTGCCAACGGTCGCACTGAAAGAAAGTGTGCTCGGACGTGTCTGGGATGCCGGGGCAATACAGACAGTCCGGGCTGGCGACTTTGCCCATCCGGTGCAGATAGGCTCGGAAGCACCCGTGCCCAGAAAGAAACTGGGTCACGTAGTAATCGACCTCGCCGTGCTGCCGTTCCACCCATGGTCGGACGGAAGGTATAAGCTGGAAGGTCCAACGTCCCCTCGGCTCGGCTTCCCAGTCGCGCTGCCAGGAGTCGAAGCTGCGATCGCGCTCTTCCCTGGCAGCTGTTTCCCGGCCCACTTCAGGCCTCCTCCGGTAAATCGCCTGCCTCTCCCTCGCGAGGAAGAGGACGGGGAGGACTCCGGCGATCACCATCACAGCAGGCTCGGAGACTGTGCGGTAGGCTGAAGCGACCCGCAGAGCTCCTCGGCGCTGGACTCGGGCAAGCCGGTCTCGGAAGACTCGCTTCTCGAGTGCGTGAGCCCATACCTCCGCCCCGTACAGCAAGACTGACTGGACGGCAGTCATGAGCAGACGGCGCTTGCAGGAACGAGGACCGCCGACATTGGGCATAAGCCTACCAAGGGCAGCGACACCCTTAGCGGCTTTGTCGGCGGCGCGCTGGATCTGCTCGCCGAAAGACAGTCTGCTGTCGACCATGACTCCCAGGTACTTTGCAGCAGGCTTAGTCTCGAGTGTGACGTCACCTATCTGCACCGGGAACACGGTGTTTATCCTCTTTTTGGTGAGGACGACGATCTCCGTCTTACTGATAGCCAGGGACAAGCCGTGATCTCGCATCCACCCGTTGACCTTGGCCATTACAACGCTGAGCCTCAGTTTTGCCTGCTCGACGTTCCTCGCAGCGATCAAGGCAGCGACGTCGTCAGCATAGCCAACGAGGCGGGTCTCATCGGGCATGTCTAGCCTCAGCAAGCTGTCGTAGGATACGTTCCAGAGATCTGGTCCGAGAATGGACCCCTGCGCAGCCCCGGAAGTGATGGGAATGCGCCGCTGACCTTCGGTCGTGTCGTACAACAGAACGCGGTCTGACAAATACGCTTCTATCATACGCAGGAGGTAGGAGGGAACTTGGAACGTATGCTCAAACGCCCACAGCATATCGCTCCACCTGGCGGAGTTAAAAGCGTTCTTCACGTCGAGCGTGACGAGAAGGACCACGCGGCGCGACCAATGGTTGTGGTCCTCCGCCCTCCGCACTGCCTCAACTACCTCCTGAATAGCGTCGATGGTAGAGCGACCGGATCTGAAGCCGTACTGCTGCGGGGACAAGCCCCCCGCAGAGACGATGGCCTCGGTCAGCCTGACGCGCAGGAGCTTCTCAAGCACTTTCCCGGCCGTGTCGAGCATACACAGGGGTCGGAAAGAAGAAGGGGTCCCCGGTGTGCTCTTCGCCTTCGGGATAAGAACAAGGCGGGCAACCTTCCACGAAGAAAAGAAAACGCCTTCCGCCAGACACGCGTTGAACATATCGAGCAGAAGCCTTGGATTCACCTCCGCAGCGAGCTTGAGCACCTCCGCCGGAATGCCATCGGGACCGGGCGCTCTTCTGGGTCGTAGGGATCGGACGGCAGCGGTGAGTTCCTCTTCCCGGAAAACTGGGAAGGCGCCTACCTCTCCGAATTCCCTGACTGGCCGAACTGGGTGGCTGGGAAACAGTGTATCGACGACGGCGGCCATGGCTTGTGGTTCCATGACCGCAGGTGGTGAGCGAACCCCTAGCTTCTGGGTTACAAGTTTGTAGCCCATCCCCCAGGGGTCGTTGTCGATATCCTGACACAGCTGCTTCCAGCACCTGACTTTACTCCGGTTGATGGCACCGCGGAGCTCTCGGCGGGCCGCTCTATGCTCAGCCGATCTGGCATTTGCATCAGGGCGGTTCCTGGCTCGCTGCGCAGCTCGTCGGAGACCAAGGCATCTCCTCCGGAGTTCCGCGATTTCAGGCGTCCACCAGTAAACCGGCTTCTTCCTGTGGCGGCGGGAAACTCCGGGCATCGACTGCTCACACGCGGTCGCGATGAGACGCATCGTCGATGCTGCCAGATCTTCGGCGCTTATGAAATTCTCAATGCTCTGGTCTTTAATTACGTTTGTAAAAGTTTCTTTGCTCAGACGACTGGTGTTCCAGCGTCGAGCCAGAGGAGCAGGTTCAGCGCGCAAGCGCGCACCCTCGGGAAGGACCTTGAAAAGGATCGCCTGGTGGTCGCTGGAGGAGTAGTCCTCGCAGACACGCCAGTCGGAGATCCGCTGGGCAATCCCTTCGGAGGCAAGGGATATGTCTGGGATCGTCTCTCTGCACCCCGGACGGCGAAAGGTGGAAATGCCGCCCGTATTGAGGATACAGAGGCCCGACCTGGCAGCCGACTCGAGGATGTAACGACCTCGAGTGTCGGTCCGCGGGGAACCCCATTCCACGGCTTTGGCGTTAAAGTCGCCACCGACTATGACCCCGCCAGAGGTGTTCATGATCTTTTCCTCGATGGAATCGACCATGTGGCGGTAGTCTACGATCGGTTGGTTAGGCGTGAGGTAACAGGAGAAGACAGTGAAACCCCTGCTCCTCACCCAAACGAAGCCGTTGCCCGATCCGGAATCGAGAACAGGCACCTTCCCGAGGTCCAAGATCCATATCGCCGCAGTGCCGGAGGGATCCGAGAACCACTGCGCGGAGCGTCGGTTCTGGTACTGCTCACTGAGAAGCAGTAGGTCAGCACCCTGCTCCGTGGCGAACTGGAACAGCAAGTCGTTTGCTGTCCTGCTCCTCTGCATATTAAGTTGCAGAACACTGATCATTTCTTTTGTGTTTGGCGAAGCTCCTGGATGGCCTGCCTGTACTGCCCGCAACGACCTGACCCAGCGGAATGCTTGACCTGGTCGCCCTTCAAGCCGGCTTCAGTACATAGGACACAGGACAACGCTGCATTGCATGCGCTGGCCTTGTGGTCCTGGCCGCCGCACTTGAAGCAGAGCTTGCTTCTATCGGGTCCAGGGCAACGATTAGCGACGTGACCGAACCCCAGACATTTAAAACATCTGGAGGCCACGAGCTTTTCGCGCACCCGACAGCTCACATACCAGACTTTGAGGTGGCCCTTCTCCAGGAGCTTCGCAGCTGCTCTGGCTCCCAGCGTGAGGATCGCCACCTTCTGACCCCGAGCGTTCGCCTTTGAGAGGAAGGTTTTCACCTCGACGTTGTCGCCGATGGCGGATTTGACGGCAGCGGTCACCTCTGCCTCGGTCGTCAGCTCGTCAAGGTCCCTCACCTCCAGCGTCGACTTGGGTTCGAGAACGCGGACGGTCGCGTTCGCCCCCAAGATGGTCTGCAGGTCCTCGCTGAAGGCGGCTTTGCTTTTGGAGGCGTCACCGAGCTCGACCAAAAGATCGCCGGCTCGGGTCTTCCTCATGCCCTTGATGACGGCGCCCTTCTCATCGGGCTTCGCTTTGCTGCGAATTTCGCCCAGCACGTCGGCGTAGGATTTCCCCTCCGACGGCTTGATGAGAAGAGCGTCCGGCCGCTGCTTGCGGGACTTCTTCCTCGGCGCCTTCTTCTTGTCCTGAGCGCCAGGCTGGCATCCAGGCAGCTGGGGAGGGTCTCTCTTCTTCCCCCTCTTCCTGACGACGTCGGTCCATTTTTCGGGGTCCGATGTCTCCCCTGGACCGTTTCCTCGAGGTTTTTTCTAAGCCTCCGGTTGGGCGGGGCTGGAAGCGGCCCGCTTCCCACCGGCTGGCTGAGCCTTTACCCGCAATGACGGGGTCGTCTGCGTCGAAGCAGTCACCGACTCACATGACTGCCACGACCTCCTCAGCTGGATGATGTGGTGAAGGCTGGCCTCCAATTGGACGATGCCATCCTTCACATCCTGACTGATGTTCTTCTGCCGGGTGGTCGCGGCCTTCATCACAGCGAGGGTGTCGAAGCACTTTTTGATGTGCTCCTCCTCCTGCTACCTGGCGAGCGCGACGACCGCCTCGAAGGGAGACGGGTTGGCGTCCATCGGTACGTTGTCTCCATCGGGTTGCTTCTCAGTGGCCACAGATGTTCTGGCCACCGATGAGGCAGGTGTCACGTTGCGGCCTGGCGGCGATCTCGTGAGGCGGGACCTTCGCTCGAAGGGGCTAGCCACCTCACCCGTGAGCCCGCTCGGAGAAGCGGTTGATTTCGTTGTTGGGGTTAGGGTACCCCGGAAAGAGTCTGGCACCTTTTCAGACGTATTTTTATTGTTTGTTGCCATCATGTCTGGTTTGGCCCCCAAGACTAGGCATTTGACCCCCCAAAATGTGCCCCAATGAGAAAGTCAGACCGACCCATCACCAGAGCAACTATATCCATGTTCGACCGCCTCCAAAACACCGGCGGTCCTAGACGAGCAGTGGCCTCGGCAGAGCCCCCCCGTGACCGCAGCGGGGCCCTATCCGGTCGCCAACCGGCACCGCCACGGCCAAGGGGATTTTCGCCGGCTGATAGGGCAGCCAGGTCAGCTGGCTGGGCTGACCCGGGCCCCTGTACTATCCGGCAGCCTGGGAGGTGCAGAACCCAGTTTTTAAGCTGTACCCTCTGCTCGTCCTAGACCCCCAGCGCAGTGGAGGTTGAAGAACACAGAATCAACCCGGCGAGTAGGACGGAATGATTTAGAAAAACAACCGGGCTATTGAAATGATTCGGAGAATGGAGTTGTGAAAAGGAGACGCGAAAAAGGACCAGTGCGCCCCCCTCCCCTTTTAGTCGGCTCTTACGACAAGCAGGGGATACTGTTGGACATTCTGTCCCGGCCCAACACGGGAACGACCACTGACAGTGGATGACGGATTTATAATAATAATTGATTGCACTCGACACGTTAACGATCACATGTTTACATGGCTATTGTTATTTATTGTTGATTGTCGCGCGGACTTGTGAAACAAGAGAACCACACTCCTCCCCCCCCTCCAAAGAAGGTGGTGAAATTCCAATTAATTATAACTTTCAATTTTATAAGTTTTTTACAATCAATAAGTTTTATTTTTGTGTCGAGTATTAAAAACTTAATAATTTTACAACAAAAATAATTAATTCACCAACAACGACACACCCTGGACGACAGAATGGAAACACTCACAGCTCACAGCCGGAACTGGAGCGGGATATTAATGAGGTGGACCGCAGAGATATCGGACCCCCGTGGAGTGCAGTTACAAAATGCTAATAAAATTATCACATGCTACAATGAGCGGGTCGATTTATCATATGTTCTCGGCAATTATAGCGTCCCGGCTGCTCGGCATTGTCGGGCAGGGGCTTCGCTTCGTCACTACCGGTTTGGCGCCCAGCACGGGCACGGGACTGTTGGGGGACTGGGGACTTAAGAGTCTGCAGTATCTCCCTACATCTTGGGTTTTAGTCCCAGAAGAACGAAGATGATTTTCTTGTAACATGCTAGGCTTTGAACACAAATTACTCTGTTCTCTTGAATTTAAATTGTTTGATTATAATTCTTGGATATAATTTTCTGATTCATGTTTAGAAGAAATTTGAAGAAAAAATTTTGAATTACGTTCAAATTGTGGTGGAAAATGTAGATGTTAAATGGTTAATTTTATATATTTGCATTGATAATTTTAAAAAATAATAAAAGGATTATTAGAGATTTAATACCACAAATTGCAAGAAATTTATATTACCTTTAAATTAACGCTATTTTTGTAATTTTTTAGCATAAAATAAAGGTGTAGCAACTTTTTGAAACTAACATTATTCTTAGGGACAAACTCATATGAAGGCAGCAGCTTCTGTAGACTTTTAAGAAGGTGGAAGAAACTAGGTTTGAAATGAGAAACTTTATGGAAAAAAGTATTTTGAATCATTATTGAAGATTGAGTGAAACGACGTGAATCTTTCAATATATGTTGAAACCTAGGTCATAATAAAAACGGCTAAACATTTGACTGAGACGGAAACAGGTAATTTAAAACCATATATTTTAACTTCAGTTTTTTAAAATGCATTTTTCAGTGAAAATGTCAATATTATCATAGTTTGGGACAAATGAAATTGGGACATTTGGCATGCTTCCTTTTTCTATGGGTCCCTATAGTTTTATGTCAAAGTATCACAGTTTATGTAGTGCAGGAGAAAAAGTTTTTGTTACAACAGCGTATCTATCGGTCGATTATTGTATATTATAAATTTCTTTGATCAACATGAAATGCAAAATATTTCATGAATTACAAGATTTACATTATGTGAGAACGGGGGGTAAAAGATACAGTCTCATCCCCTTAGCTATAGAATAAAAACTGATTCAGCTTTTATTTAACAGTAAACCTCATCAACGACATTTTTTCTTGAACTCTTGAATGCACATTAGTTATAAAATATTTAATCCACTATGCAAGCCTATAAATACTGGCTTACACTTTTACAACCACCGAGAAACAAATTTTAAACAACTAAATAACGAACTATTTAACACATCTTATACAAAACACTTAAGTTTCCCACCAAGTAAACACCACCCCCAGTTATCCTGTGTTCAGGGGGCGCGTTACCCCCCCCCCCCCCCCGGGTTACTTCTCCCCCCCCTAGCTGCGTGTACCGCGGCTGTTACTCATCCTCACTGTGGCAGGTCTGGGAGGCTGTGCGTCTTCGTCACATCATCCTGTTGTTACTTCACATCCCGCCAGCCGCGTCTGCGTATCTCAGCCCTGCTGATTGCATCAAAGGCTTACAGCCCGAGTAGGTCTCCGGTTGGAGGAAAATTTAAGGAGACAATTTTTTTTTCCTTTTGCTATTCTTTTGAAATTATGTAAGCTGTGTTTTCAATTGTGTGCTTGTCTGCTTGAATGCTTGATTGTACACTAAAAACACCGATTAGAGAATTATCTTCAAATGCACACATGCCAAGAGAAGAGGTTGAATTCTATATTCCATTTTATGAACATTGTTTTTTTTTGTGAGAAAATATTCACTAAAATCCTTGTTCTGAGAAAAATTTGTAAATTTGTTATTATTCTTCTTCAATCATGTACGAGCTGAGTTTGTGAAACATGCTTAAAGAAGAATTGGAACCCAAATTCCGTACCCGCATGAAAATTGTTTTATTTTAATCAGTTATAGCAAATGTGCGCGTAAATTTAAATTACAAAATAAACGTACAATGTCTTATTGATTGGTTACGTGGACATTGAACAGTAACATTAGAATATGGGGAAAAATTCAATAATGGCCAGCGAAATCTCCTTGTCTCTCTCTTTTGTTTCTCATTTGTTTTTTAAGATGATTAGGGTAAGTAGGTAATGATATATTCTTACTTTACGTTGGATAATAGATGAATACTTGTTGTTGATGAATACTTCAGTTGTTGTAATTCTTAAGAAAATAAATAAATTGAAATTGAATTTGTTTATTGTAGGTCATGAGAAATGAGTGACTCGGAAGAGGACGATGCCCACTTCTGCCTCCGGTGTAAAGGAACTTTCATCGGGCTCGATCACTACATAGAACATCGCAAGACAAAATGTAAAAGAGAAGACAGTCAACCTTTGACCAGCCTTGATTTGCCGTTTGCTAAAGACACTTCTGGCCTTGAACCTTTGGAAAGTAGAAAATCGGATGCAGCTTCTGGAAGTGAATCCTCCAACCGTGCCTCTTGGGCCATCGAGGGATTGCAAAACTCAAGCCCCTCAGTCAAGGACGATTCGAGACTTGAAGATGTTTTGCATCCGGGTATTCTCGAGATTAACCGCAAAGATGAAATCTTAGACCCGTTCCTACCTTCACACGATAACGATTCTTTAAAAGCGGTGGATTTCTTTTCCATCCTGGAACTTCAGAGCAGCAAGAATCTGCCCTTTCAAGAGCTTAATCCTTCACAAAAACCTCAAGGAGGAGTGTTGACTAGGAGTAAGACCTCGGCAGTTCTTCAAGCTAAAAAGAACAAGGATTTCTTCTCATCAAAATCCACCGCGCAAGAATACGAGTATGAGTACCATCCGACCGAGCACAGCCAGTATGTCGTTGGGAAGGATGTGGTTATTGCAGATAATTACGATTACAGGAAAGACGCAACTTGCTCCACCAAGGAAAGAAAACTTAGCGAAGTAGAATCTCCCAAATCGAAGTCAAGGAGTGAAAGAAGTCTCGATGATGATGGAAAATCAAGCGAATTCCTATTTAATGATGTCCACAACGAAGTCACCATAGAAGCGGAAGAGAGAACCCAAGAGGAATCGGATAGCTTCAGTGAGGAAAGTGAGGAAGAAGAGGAGGAGGAAGATGAAGATCTCGAGTATGCATCTCCGAGGATATCGACCGGTGGAAAATGGAAACCAGAGGGTCAAGAGTGGAATGAACCCTTCTGGAACTCCGCGCCTCCTGCAGGCTTCACTGGGGGAAAGTGGAAGCCTTCCCCACCGGCGACAACCAGAGACAATATGCCTTCGACGTCTTACGCTCAGCAAGAGGAGTCCATCTCGGAATCTCAGGTGAGGCTGAATTTTTGTTTGTGAAATATGGGCTGAATTGTTAAATAAATACTCACATAAGATAAGTAAGTATGTTAGAACTATAGCTACACTCATTAAAAGTCCAACTGAAGGAATATTTTAGGAATGATGCAATTCGCTTGTAAAATGTGGCATTGTTCTTTTAACTTGGCAATTTTTCAAGAACTGATCGAACGGTAAGACAGTGCAAGTGTTTTATAACTTGCCATACCTTAAAATTTCAATTATTTGAAAGCAGATCTCTTGGAGAACTTTTTCTGGCTATGCGAAAAGCCCTCTGCATACCAACAACTTTTTGATAGTGTTGCATATCAAGGCCACTGACCGCTTTCCCTGTATGATTGGGATGGAGTCGAGTGCCTAATTATACTTGCTTCTGTACAACTCATCGTGACTTATTAATCTTTGATGCAGACAGTCAATCAAGAGTGCTTCCAAGTTTTTCCTACATGATCCTGAGTTTTTATGTTTTCTTAAAAATTATTCTTATTTTCATGGTTTCTTAGGATCTAATGATCCAGGGGCTGAATCCATGTCTTTATCCTCAGTTGAAGGCATAACTATGTTATCCAGTTAGCCTATTAACCAAAGTAAAGCATATATATTTTTTTTAATTGTTAAAATACTCTGTCACCTGCAGAATGAAGTAGTACCTGTTTGGCTGTTGTTCTAGGTAAATGCAAACATTTTTCAACCGAATGGGCTGAAACCTTACTATAAAGTAAATCATGAACCCGACCAACACGGGGGGGGGTTGTAGTTTTTATTTGGTTCCCATAGCAACTACTGTTGATTTTCTGGCTTAACCTTACAAACATTGGGTACAACAGCTAGTATTCATTACACTGAGCTCTGCATATTTCCAGAGCTCCAAGGTCCGCGCCCCCCCGCCAGGCCACACCCGGGGGAAGTGGCTGCCCACCCTCGACTCCGCCGACCGCAAGTTCTGGTGCGGGCCTTGCCACCGTCGCCTGTCCTCGCCCGCGCTATACGACAAGCACTGCAGGTCAGTTACACTATCTAGGTGACAGGGGTATAGTCAGGTGCTGCCTTCGCCAGCGCTATACGACAAGCACTGCAGGCCAGTTACACCCCATCAGCCAAGGATGGCGGCTGGAGCTGCATTTTACATCATGGCCACTGGCTGCACTATCTAGGTGACAGGGGTATAGTCAGGTGCTGCATTCGCCAGCGCTATACGACAAGCACTGCAGGCCAGTTACACCCCATCAGCCAAGGATGGCGGCTGGAGCTGCATTTTACATCATGGCTACTGGCTGCACTATCTAGGTTACAGGGGCAGGGGCGGCTCCAGGGGGGGGGGCATGGGGGCCATGGCCCCCCCCGAGAGCTCCGAATTTTGTTAAAATTTCAAACAAGATTTTACTCAAATTCATTCTTGTGTATATGAAATTATTTTTGACCTAATATCGGAAAAACCGTATCGTATAGAAGATTCTCGAAGACGAAACTTTTTTATTTCTATATATTTGTTACTTATGTACACTTGATCTAAGCTTACATTTTTTGTTCAATATTAATAGTACGAGACATTTCAAGTTGTTAGGTTGGCAGCGCGTCACGATTTGCCGCCATAATGAGGTTTGGGTTTGGAAAATATTATCAAAGTCAGTGATATTATTTGTGACAAAAACAAATCAATATACGCTTATTATGAAAGTAGCACTTATTTCTTGGGGGCTGTTTCTAAACGATGTTGGTGAATTAATAAAATTGATTTTGTATTTTGAAATACTCATTCCGTTTCAAAACCGTAAAGATAAAATGGAGATGGATTGTAACTAGTAATTAGTGATTATTAGCTAGTAATTGTGAAACGCGTTTAGAAACAGCCCCCTGTGTGTATGGATTGAAATAATTTTTAATTTTACCAAGACCATCGAGTAAGTAATTAATTGATACGTTTGAATACTATCTGGCATTCAATATTTCGGGCTATACGATGCTACTATAGTCTCAACTGAACGTACAATCATAACAAAGTTGGAGTTCATTTAGTCTGTCTTAGTCCTATTTAAAAAATGGACAAATTATTCAATCATTAAAATAGTGGCCGTCCATAAATACGTAACGCACCTATGGGAGGAGGGGGGGGGGGTTTCGTCAGCATTATGCACCGTTACAAAGGAGAGAGGGGGGCTTCAACGCAACGTTAAGCACCTATTAAACCTTAATAATCAATTTCATAAATTATTCAAACAAATTCAAATGATCTTCAAAGTAAAAAGTTTTGACTTTTTATGGGGGGGTACAGTGTTACGTAACTTTTGAGGGGAGTTAGCGCCAGCGTTACAAGTCCGTTAAAAGGGAGGAGGGGTTTCTGAAAAGGCCGATTTTTGCGTTATGCAATTTAAGGATGGCCCCTTAAGTACAATTTTTGACAAAGTGTTAATATCTCATAGTCAGAGGTGATAATAAACACGTATTTGGGGGGGGGGGGGGTGAACAAAAAATGAACCAAATTTTTGTCATACTTGGCCCCCCCCGAGAAACTGTCCTGGAGCCGCCCCTGTACAGGGGTATAGTCAGGTGCTGCCTTCGCCAGCGCTATACGACAAGCACTGCAGGTCAGTTACACCCCTGTCAGCCGGGTGGTGCGGCTGCTTCCGTACAACATATTTTGCTACAGGCCGCACTCCCTGGCTGATAGGGGTATAGTCAAGTGCTGCGCTATCAGCGCTGTACGTCAAGCACTGCAGGTCGTGGACTTCATGTTACTACTTGATTGTAGGCCGTACTTCCAGGCTGATTGGGCGTATAATCATGACAAAAGATCGATTCATCAAACCATCTGCAGGATCGGTTATCAGTTATTTTAATCATTAATTACTTTCTTCCCAATTCCTTAAAAGTGTTAATTTATTTGAGTGTTACTAATTCGGACAAAAGAGGAATGGCTATTCCTCACCTAATAATATTAACATTAAAAATCCTAAATAATCACTTTTAATCAAAAATTTCAAAATGAACTCCTAGTTGTTTGGTTTAATTATACTGAATTACTGTACTTCAACCGATTGATTGTATAAATACTTTTGAATACTATAAAATGGACCATTGCTTTATCAATAAAGAATCAAACACAATGAGTGTTTCTAGTAAATAAGACTTAAAACCGATTGTTTCCCCATTTGAATTGCCATCAAACTATTGCAAACGTATGATTAATTTTAAAATGTATTTTTTCGTTTCTAAAATAATAGTTAAAAAAGAATCGATTCATAGTTTCAGTCTCTCAGTTCAGTTCGCAGTCAATCTTTTGTACCACTTTTAAAGCTGTAACCCTTGTAACTAATGTATTAATGGTTTAAAATTATTAGAAAGATTTTACGCAAATTGAAATTATATGAATATTTGAAGTCGTTGATATTTATACTTATTTTTCACATGTATGTTGTCTTTTAAGACATATTTGTATAACTCTCGCCAAATCTTAAGGCCCAGGGCAGTGGATGCGCGGCAGCAAAGACGGCTAGTGCGCATGCGTGGCAACGCGTCGCCAGAGCGCAGCACTGTCATTGTGCTCTCAGCTGTCAACAATCACGAGTCACTACATGTCGTCCTAAAACATTCACCAACGGAACATTGACTCTTATTTACAATCGAATTAAAATACTGCATAAGATTTTAAAATAATATTTCATGTATTTATTAAATCGTCTTGTTACTCTGAACAACGATTGTCAGATAAGCAGTAACTACGTGCGAACTGCTAAACGTACACAGCCAGGCTAGTACACCGTCGACTGCAGCTCCCGCTCCTACTCCCCTCTCTTCCCAGCCTACCCACCCCCCCGTCCCTCGCGCGGGCTGGGCCTTAAGATTCTACATCAGTTATATTCTATTTCAACTTTTATTTAACAACCGCAATAGAATCGATTAATTTAGATGAATTTTTATGAAAAAACCGAATGAATCGATCAATTGTTGTCACTGGTGCAGGAGCTCGCTGCACCGGCGGCGGACGCGGCAGGAAAGGCTGCTGGAGAGGGACCTGTCCCTGGACCACCCGCGGCCCGGGCGGCGGGGGCTCCCGGGGGACGACGACCCGGGCAGGCCCAAGAGGAAGCGGACGGTCCTGGTACGTAAGACATCATTGATGAAATTCAAATAAAAAATGAGTAACAAATATTATAAAAAAATATAAAAAATAAGTAAAATAAATAAAAAAATATTAAAATTAAAAAGAAATATTTGTTTAATGATAAGATTTGGATTTTTTACAATAGGCTAACCATTACTTTTTATTAATTCAAACGCGCATTACTTTGGGTTGACTTTGTTTGGAAGAATGTAATTTTTGTTCATATTAAAAAGAATTTATCAGATTAGCTCTAAATTCATCATATCAGACGTAAACCTTTTTAGGCACAAAACCACTAACACGGTTTTCAAAAAAAATATTTATTTTAAAAGGTAATATTTGTTTAACGATACGATTTTGATTTTCTACATAATAAGCTACCAATCCTTTTGTATTAATTCAAACGTGCATAATTTTGGGGTTTTGATTTTGTTTGGAAGCATGTTCTTTGTCTTCATTCTAAACAGAATTTATCACATTAGAACTAGAATCATCATTTAGACTTAAACCTTTTTAGGCACGAAATTAATGACACATTTTCAAAAAATATTTATGTACCTAAAAGAACAATCAACTCTTAAGAAGTTTGTTGTCTATTAGTAATTTTGATTCCAGAGTTGTAAATCACGGTTTAAAGAGCTCGACTTTAGTACGTAATTGAACTTAATAGACGTATTAAAATCTTGGGCCAGTTTATATTAGTTGGCATATTTAAAGTGGTGTTTAAAAAAAAGTAAAAAGACTGTTAAGTCTGGACTGTTCCCAAATAAACCAAGCTCTTGATGTCTAAAACTCGTGATACTATGATGTGTTGTTCACATGGAAAAATTACAGACGTCTCTCAAATTCAATCGTCGGTAAATCGAAATCTTCAATTTTTTTGGATTATTTCAATTTTCTTGGGAAAATCTGCCTAATTCGAGTAATACATAACATTACAAACCAATAATACGGGTATATACCTGTGTCAGTCGAAAATACAGAAAATAATTATATAACTCGAAATGAAATTCAAGACGAGTACAACTTGTACCTCTCAAAATCAAAATCGACTTCTATATCTCGAATTAAGCTCAAATTATCTATGTAAGTAGAATTCAATTAAGGATTACCTCTATAACTCCAACTATGCTGAAGTCAAACTATCTCTAGGCCTAGGGATTCTTGCAGAGATAAATTCAAAGAATTACAAATTTTGACAGTTCCGTCCCTTTTAGCGAATTTCTCCTATAGGGAAGAAGCTGTTACCGTAGTACTCATGGTAAGACCTAAGCCCAAGACCATGATAACTTTTCGTTTTGGGGCCCCTAGAAGCAAAAAACACTATTCGTTCATATTCATGTATATATATATATATATATATATATATATATATATATATATATATATATATATATATATATATATATATATATATATATATATATATATATATATATATATAAAGTTGTAGTCCAACAGTCATGTTGGATGAAACCGAGATCGAAGAAGTCTACTCGACAAAGTTCCTCGGAATACACCTAGATCGAGGGTTGACGTGGAAATGTCATGTAGACAGAGTCTGTTCAAAACTAGCTTCAGGCATTTATGTTTTGAGACAACTCTCAGAATACTGCCCAACTCAGGTACTGATGACGGCGTATTACGGATTGATCTACCCACATCTTTCCTACGGGTTAGCAATGTGGGGGGGTTGCGCAAACACACACTTTTCCAGAATTTTCACTCTCCAAAAAGGGCCGTTCGAACAATCGCGAAAATGCGAAGAAGAGAGTCGTGCAGGCCAGCTTTCAAACGCTTAAAACTGTTGACACTGCCCTGCCTCTACATTTTAGAAATGTGCCATTTTTTCAAATCAAAATGCGACCCTATAAGAGGAATAGATGTTCACTCTTATGAAACTAGAGGCAGGGAGAACTACCGAACTGTGAGTCACAGAACGGCAGCTCATGAACGTTTACCTTCACAGGTAGGAGTTCAACTCGTCAACAAGTTGCCAAATTCGATTAAAAGTGCCCCTAGGCTACAGGCATTCAAATCTCGTCCAAACAAATTTTTGGTCGCAGAAGCATTCTACAGTACAGACGAGTTCATGGCACACAACTGGGAGATCGTAACCAACTGACTTACTTTAGGGCTAGAATTGTTAATTCGAATGAATGTGACTGGTGTGAATGAAATGTTGTATGTTTGAATGGGACCTTGATGTCGGCATGAATGGAAAATTTTAGCTTAAAAAATCATTGACGATTGCGATGCATGTCATGTACATGTTTTTTGTAATAAAGCATTTATTATTATTATTATTATATATATATGTGTGTGTCTTTAAGCACGATAGCGACCGTAAAAATAGTCCAATCTGAATGAAATTTAGCACAGGCGTGTAAAGTAGTAATTATTCGGACGAGTTCGAAAACCAGCCCGATCGGACTACCGGAAGGGGGGGTAAAGGGGGGTAAACCCCCCCCCAAAAATGGGTTTTTTGAGTTTTTCCATAGAAAAATAATCGAATTTTTGTTGGCACCATTGAATTCAGCTCAAAAAAATAAACAATTTAGAATTTTGAATCACTGCTCTATGTCCATTTGTTACCGAGATATTGAAAGTGGTAAACACTTGTCCCAATGTACGTTGTCCCAATGTTAACCTTATGGGGAATAAGAAAAATTCTATATCTCGCTTATTTCTCAACATATCTTGATAAAACTTGGTAAATGGCTTCTTCTAGTTCAGATCTACTAAATATTGAATTAAAACCACCCAGTTTTAATATACCCGTAGCAGCAAACCTGCATACTCATTCCCCATGTTATTCTTATGGAGCTTTCAAAACATGTAAAATCTCGCTATTTAGGAATGAAATATGTTGTTTTGCATTTGAAATTCGCCGAGTATGCAGGTCTGCTGCCACGGGGGTATTTGTATATGAAGCAGTTATTTATGTTAAGAAAAATAATGTAATACAGGCTCATCAACATCCATATCTCACAAGGAATAGAAATTTAAATCCATCAATTCAACACAGTCTGAGACTCTTTGAAACTAAACCCAGTTACATAGGCACTAAATATTTTTCGTTATTACCTTTAGCATTAAGACAAGTAGATAACATAAAGAAATTTAAGAAGGCCCTAATGTCACATTTGATTGAACAATGTTACTATGACCTGCCTAATTTTTCCTAAAATTCCAATCCATCCACCACACTGCCATTTTCCAACCCAAACCTGATTGAAAAAGTCGAATGACGGCTGGTAGAAAATAGAAAATTGAAGAATAGAATAGATAGAAGTTAGAAGAATGACGGGTCTCATGCCAGTATGGTCTACGGGACGCACTTCGGAGGTAACAGGAGGTAGGAGGTAACTATAAAAAGTGGTGCAAAAGTAGATATTTTAGAGAAAAAGTGATTTATTTATACAAAAACTAAATTTTTCAAGCCATTTTAAGAGTGTTAAGAAACAGAAATGTTTCAACAAGTAAAATTGTTGTACTTGATCTTATAATTACTTATTTTTGTGTTTAAACTTTCTGCCTTCACAGCCAACACATTTTTTACACATTTTTCGGTCAAGTTCTTTTTTTCATCTATGTCTCGGCAAACTTGGCGAATGAATTCAACCATCTGATTGAGATCAAGAGGTTTCTTCGAAAACACCTTCTTTGACAACTCCCCAAAAGAAAAAAATCCTTTGGCGTCCAACCAACTAAAACTGTATACCTACTTTTGCACCCGTCTCAATAACTCGAGGAAAAATCGCAGTCATTGAATTCCGAGTCAGCGAGAGTCGACCATAAATGCGTTCAAACTTTATTCCTTACTTCCCTGATAGTAGGGGACATTGGCCGGTTCTGTATCAGCAGTAAAATTGCGGGGATATATCATCGTGACGTCACCCTGCACGTGACCAGACACGTGCCCCCACGAGGATATATCCCCCGCAAATTTACTGCTGATACCGAACCGGCCAATTCCCCGACTCCTGATCCTTGAAAATAGTTTAACCTTTTTTCTTCTTCTTCACCCTCTCTTCTGCCCGCAGCCGGCCACCCCCGGCCCAGCCGCCAGAGGGCGCCGCGGCTCGCTGCAGTGTTGCGTGTGCCGCTGCCAGGTCTGGCGCCACCTGATGGGCAAGCACCTGGTGAGTCAGTTCCACGCGCGGCGGGCGCGGGAGGCCCCTAGCCTCGCGCGGGGCCTCGCCCTGCGCCACATAGCCTCCATCGTCCTACAGGCGCCGTTCCAGTGCGCGCCGTGTCGCTTCTACTGCAACTCCCAGCAGGCCTTCCTGCTGCACTGGCGCGGCGCGGAGCATGCAGCCAGGGACAGAGAGGCAAGAAATGGAACTTGTTGGTAGTAGTAGTAAATAAACAATAAGAGGTGGTGATAAATTGTACTTAAAACAATATCTGGAAAACTGTTTAACTCGATGTCTTCCGGGAGAGACCGCGTTTGGATGTTGGAGTTAGTTGCTGAAGTTTCAGAGACGATGCAGTACTCCATCTTCAGAGCAAAAACGCTACTGGTAGTAGTAGTAGTAGTAATAGTAGTAGTAAATAAACAATGAGAAGTGATGATGATGATGATGATAAATTGTACATAAAAAGTTATCTGGAAAACTTTTTAATTCGATGTCTTCTGGGAAACGCCGCGTTTGGATGTCGAAGTTATTTGCCGTCGTTTCGGAAACGTCGAAGTTCTCCATCTTCTGGGCAAAAACGCTGGTCACGCACTACACCAACTATTTTAGGCTATTTCGCTAAATAGTTGGTGTAATGTGGGAAGATCCTTTTTGCACTGAAAATAGAGAACTTCGACGTTTCCGAAACGTTGGAGTAGTGCTGAAGATGGTAAACCACCGAAACCTAGGTCTACGTTCAAGTGAGGCAGTGACGCCGATGACGGATTACAACAGTGTTGAAGTTTATCTAGAAAACTGTTGAGCTCGAAGTCTTCTGGGAAAGACCGCGTGTAGATTTCGAAGTAAGTTGCTGACGTTTCGGAGACGTTACAGTTCTTCATCTTCAGGTCAAAAACGCTCGTCACACACTACACCATCTATTAAATTGTATTTAATAAGGAAGTTGGTGTCGTGCGTGACGAGCGTTTTTGCCCAGAAGATGGAGAACTTTGACGTTTCCGAAACGACGGCAACGAACTTCGACAACGGGACGTGGTCTATCTCAGAAGACTTAGAGTTAAAATCTTGTGAAGTCGACCATGGAAGCCTACAGTCTTCATCGAGAAAACTATGTCACCCGGAGGTTTACACACGTGGAGTGCTGCCGAAGGTAGTGTAAGGGTTGAAGAATATTGAAGAATACTTGGAGCAAAGAAGTCAACCTCACTGATGAAACTTAAATGACACCGTTACTGTTCTCTATGTATGAGTAAATAAAGAGAGTTTTGTCTTTGCCTTTGTCTGTGGGTTGTGGGCTTCGACCGCTCCCCCTGATCCGTAGAAGGATAAACCTACCCCCTTGAACAGAAGGCACAACGAAAAACTGGGAATGAAAGCATATTTTCTCTTCCTTTTTTTCATCATAGCGTGCTAACTTAGATATATTGAAAAAAGTTTAGCTGAATATATGTGATTAACTTGGTAAACAAAAAAACAGTAGGAGGTAGGTGGAAATCACATCAAACTGGAAGGCAAAACTGTTAAAACTTGGAGGTGACTTGTTCCTCAATATGAACAATGTGATAACTGTAAATAAAAAAGCAAAAACTTTCAATTGAAATTTTATGTAAGAAATAAGAGATTAAACAACACTAATTTCATTGAATGCAATTCCTTAACAAAGCTGTCAATTAAAAATGATTTTTGGTATTCTTCTGCAAAAGTCGACACAAACAAATCTTGAGTTGATTTCATGAGAGAAAGATTGGAACATGAACAGTTTTAAGCTATTTTTATTTCGAACTTATTCTTGATTTACTTTAAGTATGTATCATGTCACACTACGACCAATAACTGTTTGATAACGTTCATTTGCTAAGAACACGTTATCTCTTATATTAATACGTGAGGGCTGTTTTTTGTGAACAAAACTCCTCCGTTATTTCTGGACCGATTTTAATGTTTGACATGTCAAAATGTTTGTCCCAATTCGTAGTTGTACATTAAGGTTTTCGTTTTTCAATATTATTTTTCAAAAATGTACGAAGTGCATCTAAAGTACGTTTTTTCTTCCATAAGATTAACATGGGAATTGAAGTTGATATAAAACTCCAGCTGCTGTCAGAAAGAAAAAGTTGGAAGCAAAACATATGTTACTTGCTGACAATCTAAAAAAACATATGATGTTTGATTATTTTATTTTATATCGTATATTTACATTGATGTGAGATAGTAAATTATAACCCTTAACGTATAATATCATAACAATGTTTTTTTTGTTTTTACTGAAAAAATACTTTAACAAATTATGCCAAGAGTCCGAAGAGTAAATAGGGAAAACAGGCAGAGACGGAGATTGGTGCGAGATTTGATGCGCATAAGACGTGATGCAGAAGAGAGAAGACCTGGCTTGACGAACCGAAATCCTGCATTGCATTGTCTGGGACCTATGGATCAGATATGCAGAAATTGCAATGCTCTGTATTTTCGATCAGAGAGAAGAACTAGGGGCGAATACACCCAATGTTGTCACGGGGGAAAAGTAGATCTTCCTCCTGTAAGATCGCACCCCGCATTAGAAGAGATGTTCACCGGAGACTCGCAGAAGGCCAAACATTTCAAGAAATACTGAAGAAATTATAACCAGGCTTTGGCTATGGTATGTTCCAGTGCCAATATAAAACCGAACCAAGGAGGACCCTACTTCTTTATAGTGAACGGCCAGGTGCATCACCTATTAATACCACCACACCAAATTAATACCTATTAATTAACGGCCAGGTGCATCACCAAATTAATACCTATTAATTTAGATAGGTATTAATTTAGATAGGTATTAATTTAGATGCAAACCAAGAAAGCTCTTCTTATGCCCAAATATATTTTTACGATACAGAGCAAGCGGTAAGAATGCGATGTGATGCACCTCAAAATAATTCCTGTAACGTAAATGTTATGCTTGAGCTAACAAATTTAATTAATCAAACTAATCCACATGCTCAGGCATTTAAAACTATGGGCCAGGTTTTAAGAGGAACACCAGGTGACCAGCAACAGAATGTCAAAATGGTGTTATACTCAGATAGAAACAGAGACCAAAGAAGATATAATCTACCAACGGCAAATGATGTAGCAGCCGTATTTAAATCTGATGATGGTTGTCCTGAGGGAGCCCCTGAGTTCATAGTATATCCGAAAAATGGATATCCGGAAAATTTAGGTGCACACTGCTCTGGACTTGACCCCATGGCTTACCCCCTACTTTTTCCATATGGAGAAGAAGGCTGGTTTCGGGAAATGCCACAAGTGGAGCACCGAGCAACCTTGCGTCGCAACACTGTGACTCAGTTGCAGTTTGCATCTCACAGACTTTCGGTCAGAGAAGATTATTCTCCTGTCATACATGGGGGGAAATTATCTCTTCAGTATATCGTGGATATGTTCACAAGAATAGAGGGAGATCGGATTGCCTTTATTCGCCGTGAACAGTCAAAACTTCGGGCTGAACTCTACATGAACCTTCACGATGATATTCGAGCTCGCGCTGAAAACGAAGGGCTTAATGTTGGTCGGCAGGTCATACTTCCTAAATCATTTCAAGGCAGCTATCGAAATCTACACAGCAATTACTTGGATGCAATGGCAATAGTTCGTCAACAAGGTAGGCCTGATCTGTTTATTACCTTTACTTGCAACCCAAATTGGGAAGATATTAAATCAAACCTGAAGTACAACGAATCCGTAAACATGAGACCAGATTTAGTAGTAAGAGTATTTCATGAGAAATTAAAAGAACTCATGAAAGAAATAACAGATAATAAGATTTTCGGTACAGTGATTGCTAGCATTTATACAATTGAATTCCAAAAAAGGGGCCTTCCACATGCACACATTCTTATAACTCTTGATAGAGACTTCAAACTAAGAGATTCAGATGACATTGATCAATTAGTTTGGGCAGAAATTCCCGAACCAGTTTTGTACCCAGAACTGCACGAAATCGTTGCTCGCAACATGATTCACGGGCCATGTGGCACCACAAATCCAAACGCACCATGTATGATTGAAGGTAAATGCTCTAAATCTTTCCCAAAACAGTTTCTGGATCAAACGCGAGAAAATGTTAATGGGTACCCTATCTACAGACGTAGAGATGATGGAAAAACTGTAATTGTTCGTGGATCAACAATAGATAACAGATTTGTAGTACCTTATAACCCCTATCTTCTCAAGAAGTTCAATGCTCATATCAATGTTGAAATATGCAGTACAGTTAAATCTGTTAAGAACATTTACAAATATATTTATAAAGGTTTTGACTCTGCTTCAATTGAGTTTAGAAATGGTGACACCATTATATATGATGAAGTTCAGGGATATTTGAACGCCAGGTGGGTAGGCTCTGCAGAGGCGATGTGGAGAATCCAAGAGTACCCGATGCACCACCAATCACACAATGTGATTAATCTAGAATGCCACCTGGAAGACCAGCAACGAGTTACCTTTGTTCAAGGAAATGAAGAACAAACTCTAGAACCAAGAAATACTAAACTGATGGCTTGGTTTCGTTTGAATGAAATGGATGAATCAGCAAGGGAATACACCTACTGTGAAATTCCGAAGCACTACACCTGGCAAGACAACGGTAAAGTTTGGCGGAAGCGACAAAGAGGTCATGATAGAATTATTGCACGGTTAAATGTTGTTTCTACAAAGAATGTTGAGCTTTTTCATCTTAGTTTACTCCTCCTTCATGTTAAAGGTGCAAGATGTTTTAATGACATTCGCACCATTGATGGTCATGTTTATGAAACGTACCGAGATGCCGCCATAGCAAGAGGGATTGCTGAAAACTCGCAACTGAGTCGAGACACTCTTCAATAAGCTGTTTACTATGCTTCACCTAATGATCTTCGTAATTTATTTGGATGTCTTCTAGGGCTTAACGTACCAACTGAGAGCCTAGACTTATGGAATGAATTTAAAGCTTATATGATCGAAGATTTTACAAATCGGGGTTCATCGGAGGATGAAGCACTGAATGAAGCTCTATCTCAAATTGAAGAAATTTTAAGGACGCACAACACAAGCTGCAGAGATCTCGGTTTACCGACTCCTGTTATTCGTTTGAATCAGGTTGTAAACCAAGCAAACACAGAAATGAAACGAGTTGAGTTTGATTCTTTATACTCAAAAGCTAATGAAGACCAAAAGAAAATCATTGATTCAATAATTGAAAAGGTCCAATCACGGGACAGATCTCCCAGTTTGTTCTACTTAGATGCTCCAGCAGGATTTGGCAAAACATATATACAAAAAACTTTACTTGCCAAACTTGGAAGCTTGAAGATGGTTGCACTTCCTGTTGCTTTTACAGGTAAAATTGTGGTTTAAAAAATAACTTATAAATCATAATATTAGCTCAATTTTACCAAAATAACTTAGAGAATTAAATATTGATTATCTTAATTGGAAAATAATATAGAAAATTACTACCTTTATGAAAATAAACCCGTATAAAGTTATTATAGAATCGTAGGTAACGGCTACACCCAATAAATGCATTAACAACCTTAACATTTTAAAGGATACATTTGTTATTATAAATATTTTAATTAAAAAATGCATTATATATTACATTAATTTATTACTTTCAGGTATTGCAGCAAGTTTAATAGAAGGCGGACGTACTCTTCATAATCAGTTTAAACTACCTATACCTATCCTGGAAAATTCTGTGTCCGGTGTCACTCCAAACTCTCCACATGGCCGATACTTAAACTCAGCTAAACTTATTATAATAGATGAGATCAGCATGACGCCATCTAATGCTATTACAGTCATTGATAGGCTTTTTAGAGATTTGTCATCGGATCCAAATCTTAAGCAATTACCATTTGCAGGAAAAGTGGTATTATTCTCAGGGGATTTTCGACAAACTTTACCTGTGGTACCTCATGCAGGACGTACTGTCATAGTTGAGAATTGTCTAAAAAATAACCCACTGTGGCCCTGCATAAAAAAATTGAAACTCACAAAGAATAAGCGAGTAAATGATGGGGAAGATATTTTTGCTAACTTTTTATTAGAGGTGGGGAACAACTCTTTGCCTAGGTCGTCAGATGGGTTTCCTATTTTACCGGAAAGGTTGCTTGGTATTGGCTCTCCAATTGATTTCATATACCCGGATGTGGAAAATTGCATTCGGACTGGGGAAATAAAGAATCGCGCAATTTTAGCCCCAAAGAATTCAGATTGTGACATAATAAATAATGATGTTTTATCCACCACTCAAGGCGAAATTAAGGTTTACGATAGTGTTGACATTGCTGGCCGACAACATGGATGCACAACTGGAATGCCCAACGGAATTCCTCAACAGTTTTGAGATTAGCGGCCTCCCAAGACACCATCTTTGTTTGAAAATTGGTGCAGTCGTTTTGTTGATAAGAAACTTGAATACTGCAAAAGGCTTAATAAATGGCACACGCCTACAGGTAGCTAGATTACACGACAACACTGTAGAATGCAAGGTTCTAACAGGAACCAGTGAGGGAGAACAAATATTCATTCCCAGAATCAAAATGTGTCCATCAGAGACAAATCTACCATTTAAGATGCAAAGATTGCAATTTCCTCTCCTGTTAGCGTTTGCTATGACAATTAATAAAGCACAGGGCCAATCACTAACTAAATCTGCAATTTACCTACCTAAGCCTGTATTCACTCACGGCCAACTTTATGTTGCCCTTAGTAGGTCTAGGTCATTCGATGGCACTAAAGTTTTCATCAACGAAACCGGTAACCAGAGGGTACTTCCAGATGGATGTTTTTCCACATCTAACGTGGTGTTCGAAGAAGTGCTACTTGACTGACAAAATTGTTGTTCAATTAAAGTTTTTATTAGTTTATTATTCTTTCATTTTCAAAATAATTTTGCGGCGCATAGAGCCGCACGGGTGTACTAGTAAAATGTAATATCTGTATTTAGGCCCGCATTACACTATCAAATATTTTATAAAAGATTGGATTTGTCCAATCAAAAGTTAATTCAGCTGATTTTCAAAACAAAATCTTTAATTATGATTGGACAAATAAATGGTTTATAAAAGAATCTTTTATAAAATATTTGATAGTGTAATGCGGGCCTTAGAGGAACATGCAGATGATTGTTTGTACATAACTTTTCCCCATGTTTCAGTACCATCATTTACTTCCTCCCACGCTCCAGTAACAATTGTAACAGTACATTCCAATACTCCTGTACTTTATTCTCTAATAGCATTAAATGGCAAGCAGCTGAAAGGCAATACAAACGTGCCCGACGTTATCACGGCACGACTAGAGAGCTGCGGGGAGCTCCGTGCACACACCGCTAGTTAAATACGTTGTCGACTGGCTCCTTGTCTCACAATGCACATGCAAGTTTCGTTCTACAGGGTGTTTCTAAACTGCCTGAAGACCTTCAGTGGGTCTGTTCCCATCCTTGCACCAAGATAAACATACTTTGTTACATAATCGTGGGTCTCCGGTACCTCTTTTTCCAAAAGTCTGTGTGAATTAAACGGGGGGGGGGGGTGTGGGGGTTAAACGGGGGGATTAAACGGGGGGGGGGGTGGGTCTGTGTTTGTGTTAAGTCTGTGTGAAGTCTGTTATTCATAAAGAACTTATTAACGTTTTGTTACAATAATCCAAACCTGATAGTGGCTCCTGTGACTCACACTTACCGTACCCGTAGCGCGGTGGGCGTGGGCCTGCAGGTTCCTCGAGTAGTTAAATCTATTAACCTGACTAATTCTTTTTACATAGCAAATTTTTTGTTACGGAAAATACCTTTAGAAATACGGAGCCTGCAGGTTGCGCTTAGTACCTACAAAAGGGTCGTGGCGGCCTGGCTGGCGGAGATAGGCCCGGTTATCGCTGAGTCGCTTATCGGCCCAGAATATCCTACGTGACCTTGACGTAATTCCACTTTCACAAACAAAACAACCCATGCCTCACGCAGTTTCATAAAATTAAATTAATATTTATTTTCTCCATTACATGTCCATTATTTAATCTATGTTACACGTTATCAGCAGCTGTTTAAGAAATTAATCTTAATTAGGCCTATCTACTAAATTCTTATAACTACCATTGATTTTACTTCTTGTGGTTTTGAATATACAATTATTGTTTAGTTTCTTTGCATAATATTAACGCAGCTATGGGCTTGAACTCGCCACACGCACAGGTCTTTGACCCATGTGAGGTTTTTTTTAATTTTGTTATTATAACGCTGCTTTGTTATTATTTCTTGAAATAAAGAATTATTTGATTTGATTTGATTTGATTTGAATTAACAATGTATTTTATTACATAACGCAATATATATACCTTGAAGTAAGAAACAAATTCACAGAAGTTCTCATTGAGAGTTAAGAACACGCTGTACATTTAAATAACATGTAAAATGCACGCTGTGCACTTTTAAGTTTAATGCCTAATCGACTTGCTTAGTTTCACATGCACACGCAAGTTTCGTTTCACAGTGCGTGTTTAACTCTTTGGAGGCCTTTTGAGGATTTGTTCCTGGCTTCAAGCCAAACATACCTTTTTTAAGTAATCATTAGTGTCCGGTGCAATGGCTTGAAAAGTCTGTATGTATTAAGAATGTATTTTATTGCTTAAAAAATATGTTTGCCTTGATGCAAGGAACAAATCCGTGAAAGGTGTCATAGACACTTTGAAAACACGTTGTTTAGATAAATTCCTTATCGCTAGTTAAATTTCCATCAACTGTCTCCTAGTCTTACATTGAACATGCAAGTTTCGTTCTTCAGGGTGTTTCTAAACTCCCTGCTAACCTTTTGTGGGTCTGTCCTTTAAATCAAGGCAAACGTTTTTGTACGTGTGTTTGTAACTAAATTCCTATCAGAAACTTCTGAAAAACGAGGCACCGGAGACAAATGATTATTTGAGAAAATATTTTTGTTCTGATGCAACAAAAAGTCTTCAGAGAGTTTGAAAACACGCCGAAGGGTAAAATACCTAAAGGTTGGCTCCTAGTCTCTGAGTGTACATGCAAGAGAAAAATGAATTTTTACAAATTATAACGTGCACCATAGCGTTTCAAGTACAATTAATTCCTGATAACTGCTTTATATTTAGTTATTTTGCCAAGCAGTTTACTTGGCACTAAGTTAACCTGTCCGATAAACCAGCCGATTGGTGCTTCCATTCAAATAAATTTTTACCCATTTCTAATTTTTTCCAGACAAAATTGTACTTGTATTGCTTCCCCGAGATCATCTTTTAGTTAATTAATTTTTAAGAAAGATTCCTGGAAAAGTAAGGAAATCCCTCTAAATTTCAACACTGACCAGCTCGTCTGAAGTCACGGGCACCAAATTGGGCGGGCGGCAAAAACTGGAAATACACCAAATCATCTGCTGGACCTCAACTGATATGACCAAACTAAATGTTTTTGATGACCAGTCAAAACTTTGTTTAGGATTTCAAAACCTTTTACGTGTAAATTTGTGTTTACTTTAACATAGCTTCTCCTTCAGCGCTCTCACTCACCCGCCCTATTTTGTACCCGCGACTCTACTGAGTAGGTAATTTGACACCAACTGTTCTTTCAATGATGAACAAAACCTTTGAATACATTTTAATGGCCATTACATCTGCACGCCACAGGTGGAAGGTGTGTACTGCTGCCCGGTATGCAGGGTGGAATGCATCAGCCACCACGACATGTACACCCATCTGCAGAGCTCCAGACACGCTGACAGTGTGGCTATCATCAACGGCTCCGTGCCCATCGTCATACAGAAGAAGAGGATACTGGAGGTAGGGAAAGAAAGCTCAGAAAATTTGCAATTACTGGCCATTAGTGCTAACTTTAAAGATACTCTTGGGCCCGTTACTCTGAACTTTAAAGAAACTCCTGGGATTTCAATAACTTCCAAATTTCCCTCGTCTTGAAAAGGTATTGCAATGATGCAAAAAAACATTTACTACTAGCAGCAACCGTTATCTAATCGAAGTGGAAACTAGGGGTTAACTAAGCCAGAACTTAAACTATCTGTACACAAGTTCCTCAAATACAGTGACGACTAGCTGAACGAGTTGCTAGTTGCTTCCTTCAGTTAATGAATATATAATTTATTTTGGGGTCAACTGATCACCATCCAATAATTTCAGTGCGAAGTGTGCGGCAAGCAGTTTTGGTTCAACCTGGAGCTTCGTCAGCACAGCAAGTCCTCTGGTCACCTCCAGACTACTGGCTCAGCATCAGACAAGTACCAGGAGAGAGCGGCGTGTCCTCAGTGTACCTTCGTTGCGTTCAGCAGACTGTCTCTGCAGCGTCACCTCGCCACTGCACACAAGGTAGGCTACGTCAGCACGGCAAGTCTTCTGGTCACCACCAGACTACTGGCTCAGCATCAGACAAGTACCAGGAGAGAACGGCGTGTCCCCAGTGTACCTTCGTGGCGCTCAGCAGACTGTCCCTGCAGCGTCACCTCGCCACTGCACACAAGGTAGGCTACGTCAGCACAGCAAGTCTTCTGGTCACCTCCAGACTAGTGGCTCAGCATCAGACAAGTACCAGGAGAGAACGGCGTGTCCCCAGTGTACCTTCGTGGCGCTCAGCAGACTGTCCCTGCAGCGTCACCTCGCCACTGCACACAAGGTAGGCTACGTCAGCACAGCAAGTCTTCTGGTCACCTCCAGACTAGTGGCTCAGCATCAGACAAGTACCAGGAGAGAGCGGCGTGTCCCCAGTGTACCTTCGTGGCGTTCAGCAGACTGTCTCTGCAGCGTCACCTCGCCACTGCACACAAGGTAGGCTACGTCAGCACAGCAAGTCTTCTGGTCACCTCCAGACTAGTGGCTCAGCATCAGACAAGTACCAGGAGAGAACGGCGTGTCCCCAGTGTACCTTCGTGGCGCTCAGCAGACTGTCCCTGCAGCGTCACCTCGCCACTGCACACAAGGTAGGCTACGTCAGCACAGCAAGTCTTCTGGTCACCTCCAGACTACTGGCTCAGCATCAGACAAGTACCAGGAGAGAGCGACGTGTCCCCAGTGTACCTTCGTGGTGTTCAGCAGACTGTCTCTGCAGCGTCACCTGGCCACTGCACACAAGGTAGGCTACGTCAGCACGGCAAGTCTTCTGGTCACCTCCAGACTACTGGCTCAGCATCAGACAAGTACCAGGAGAGAGCGGCGTGTTCCCAGTGTACCTTCGTGGTGTTCAGCAGACTGTGTCTGCAGCGTCACCTGGCCACTGCACACAAGGTAGGCTACGTCAGCACAGCAAGTCCTCTGGTCACCTCCAGACTAGTGGCTCAGCATCAGACAAGTACCAGGAGAGAGCGGCGTGTCCCCAGTGTACCTTCGTGGCGTTCAGCAGACTGTCACTGCAGCGTCACCTGGCCACTGCACACAAGGTAGGCTACGTCAGCACGGCAAGTCTTCTGGTCACCTCCAGACTACTGGCTCAGCATCAGACAAGTACCAGGAGAGAGCGGCGTGTCCCCAGTGTACCTTCGTGGCGTTCAGCAGACTGTCTCTGCAGCGTCACCTGGCCACTGCACACAAGGTAGGCTACGTCAGCACGGCAAGTCTTCTGGTCACCTTCATACTTTCAATCTCTCCCTGGAGCAGCCTGCTATATTCGTAATCAAGTCATGCCTTTTTAGCTACCTAACTTAAGTCGCACCAGCCTAGTGGCCAAGCTTTAGACAAATTCCAGGAGAGTTCTTTGAAACTCATTGTTGTTGATTTTATATTTTGATTTTGACTTTTGCGACATTTGCCATCAGATTAGTGAGAAAAATGTCCCCATCAGTATTGCTTTGTGGCGTTCAGCAAATTTTCTCTAAGCGTCACCTTACAACTGCTTCACACTGAACACTACTCCTAAACTTGTAGTGACCAAGTCGATTGGCCACAGCCAATTTGCGCTAGTTCGAAATCCTAAGACTCAGGAAACTGCCTTTTCTCTTATAAAACATGGCCTAGGCAGATTTCGTCAAGGAAATAAAAAATGATTGAGTGTTCAGTACAGTCCTTTTTCTCCACAACCTGTAAGATTGTCCTTCTCACCAGGACGTGGAAGGGCGGTTCTTCTGCAGCGTGTGTGACACCACGTTCGCCACGGCGGCGGAGGCGAAGGCTCACAGGTCCTCTGGGAGTCACAAGGACGCCGTCCTGGCCAGGCAGGGCGACGACCTGGCCAAGGTCTGCTGCCACTGCTACGGCGTCTTCAGCGGCGTCACGGAACTCAAGCGGCATTTGAAGGAGGACCATCCTGAGATGGCTTATAGGTAGGACGTTTTCAAATTGTGTTGTGTCGTTATCTGTACTGCCCACAACATAACATTTCTACTTTATTGTTCAACACCCTTGACTGTCTACATTTTAATGCCACAAAAACGTTCAGGTACGAATTGTTCTCAAGGATTATTCAGTGACTAATTGGAGAAAATAAAATAAATATTAACTACAGTAGTTTTATCCAGCATGACAGCTTTGACTTCATGTTAGAAGCGTCAGGTTGTGAGCTTACATTTCCAGGACGTTCCAAGTTTTGGAGGGAGAGGTTGATCTTCCAGGGTTCTCTACCGGGGATATGAACAACTCCAAGTGATAGCTTTAAAGTACACTGTCCTTGAGATATTCCTATGGTTTAGGATAAGAAACTGATAAGACACGGATACGTTGCTCTGCGATACCAAAAGCGAAACCGCCATTGCGGCACGCTAAGGTAGTGTTGGCACCACCACACTGCTATGCAGCCTGCCCTCTTGCGAAAGCTTGGGTGGCAAAGGTGCAGATGCACCGCCAAGTGGAAGCTGTTTCGACGTTGTTTCGTCTCATCAGGTACAGATAGACAGCAGATTCCAGCTGTCACTGTACTACAGCGCACTCAGTTTCCAGAGTGCCATCTCAGCCAGCGTAGGAGAATAAACTCAACTACGAAACTGATAAGCTTACTTTTTCACTTATTTTAATGCAACAAATTAGAAATTATAGCATATTTTGGGAGTTCGGTTGGAACCTGATGGCATAAAAAACATCTTTTTCTTCAAAAACCGTCAATAAATAGTATTTTACAAAACGCAAACTTATCTGAAAATTCTATCATTCGCTCTGCCTTCTACATTCACCTTGACCTTGAACGTGCAGATGTATCAAGTGCGGTTCTCGCTTCACTCTGAAGCAGGAGCTCGCCTGTCACGCCCGGCTCGGCTGCCAAGGTCTCGCTGCCTCCTCGTCCTCCTTGCCTGACTCTAAGGCCCCAGAAGAGTCTGCCGCCCAAGCCTTTCAATGTACCAAATGCGCCTTCTCCTCTGAGTCCGAAGCAGAGTTCTTGTTCCACATCGCTCTCCACTCCGAGCCCATTCAAGACGGTGGCGCTCCTCGCTACAGATGCCCTTCGTGTCCGAGGTAAGTCTTTGAACCATAAATATTGTTTTCATGGAAGGGTAAGGTAGAATTTAAAAGTGTAATGTGTATAGGTTATTGACAGGGCAAATTTTTAAACAGCTATTCCAGAGGAGTCATGATATTTCTTTGTAGTCTTTCAATTAGTTTACTTTGTCTAGGCCTAGTACGAGTAACACGATGACGCAACCCATACATTTCTGTTTTGCTTTTGTTTTTTTTCGGACATTTGTTATAACTGATCAACACCATGAATACAAGTTACACGACGTTCCGGGATCTGTAATATGACCCCGTCTTCAAAATTAAAGAACCTAGAATATAACACGATTAACAACTGTAAAAGCAGTTAAAGCCCTAAATGCTGAAGACAAAACATAAACCCAAGAATTCACAAGTATCACAAATCATCCCATTAGAACAGTTACACATTCATACCCAATCAGAAATGAGCAAACTGACAGGAGGAGGAGGAAATGGCGGCACAGTCAAATGGAGCACAGTCAAATGGAGCACAGTCAAATGGAAACAAATTTCCAGAATTCATCTTGGTAAATTCAAGGTTCCTATACACCTGAAGAAGAGATCAGTTTCCGGTTCACGAAACGTCGTAGAACTTGTTTTTAAACTAATCTAGTGATGATAAATTCTCTCAAAAATCTATATAAAAAGATAATCTCACCATCACAACAAGGAATTTCAAACAAAATATACATTTGTTGATATTCCTTACATTTTTTATTATTGATATGAAATAGCTACTTGTGTATTAAGAGCGCAAAGTACGTCATTGTCGCTCGAGAGTTGTAGATGACATGTGTTCCAGGAGTCCTCACTCCGCAAGCACCTGCACAGTTTAGTTACGTTGTACAGGGTATCCCAGAAGTCGTCGCTCCACAAGCAACTGCACAGCTCAGTTATATCCTCTTCATACAGGGTGTTCCAGAAGTCGTCGATCAGCAAGCAACTGCACAGTTTAGTTTAGTTTAGTTTAGTTACGTTGACGTCCTACAGGGTGTTCCAGAAGTCGTCGCTCCGCAAGCACCTGCACTCGCACACGGGCGAGCGGCCGTACAGCTGCCGGGTGTGCGGCGCGGGGTTCGGCCGCAAGGACGTGCTGGAGAACCACGTGCTGAACGTGCACTGCCTGAAGCGCGCCGGCGACTCCTGGCGGCCGCTGCCCGAGCGCGCCAAGACCCACGGGTGCGACGAGTGCGGCGCCTGCTTCTACGACAAGTAAGTGGAGTTGATCCTAATGAATTGGAATGAATTGGATTCGGTGTGAATCGTCTTTAGAAGTATCGAGTTGCTTGTGGGTTCTTCTTGTTTTACAAGGATTCTTTTGGTTAATTTGAAAGGTAGAGGTTAAAAGGATGTTTGAATTTTGATCTGATCTTGGAAACTTGTTTTTATTTCAAGTGCTGGTTAATTGCCATGGAACGCTCAACCTGTCCTCATGAAAGTAATATAAATTTATGTACAACTTAATAACTTGTCAAGGAGTTATTCAAAATAATATCTAAGTAATCAGTAAAAGGATTTCCAAGTAGCATCAACAATCAAATATTTTGAAGGATCCTTACTGTAGTATTTTTTTGGGGGTATCTCTTACTAGCGGGTTTGTCCTTTGATGGTTATATTTAAGCCTAAGATAATCTTGACTGTTCTGCGGAACTCACTGGGTTGACTGTTTCGTGTAAACTGAGCGATGATTTGGACCATGCTAGGATGTTCTCAAAGAAACGACTGAAATCATTCTGAAGTCTCGAATATAATAATATGATTGAGTATTGTTATTGCCGATTCTTTTTTACCTCCCTAGTGTGGATGAGTTTCTCTCAGAGCCATGAAAGATCCGGTACGTGACCGGAATCGATTCTAGGCAAAAACTTCAAGTGCCCCGCAATCTAACTGCAATAGACAATATGTTCGATTCAGTCAAAAGAATCATCTTAAATAAGATAGCTTTTAATAGACAAACAATAAATACTTTTTGAAAATTTATTAGGTTATTTAGTAGGATAAAAATGTTCTCCATTCTAAATTCGTTGCAGTTTCGACATCTCGGTCATCAGGATGGTTTGCGGTCAGACATCTCACTGATTCTTTGAACATGAGATGACCTGGAAATTGCGGTCGCCAAGAACTTAGATTCAAGTACGTTTGATTTGCAACATTCTTTTCCAGAAACCGTTTACAACCCACCTTTCAAAATTTTTGACGTCCCGATTAACGATTCAAAGGGCGGTCTACATAACTAATACTCAAGTGCGTTCGTCTAGTGATGGGAGGGTAGTTATTTCACACGCTCAACCCTTCCAAGTTTTAAGTATGTTTTTCTTGAGATTGACTAATTCACTTCCCATCGATCTATATCCTAGAGTCTTTCGACTTGGGATTTACCAGTTCATAGTCCATCGTTCCAAGGTCCAAGTGTGATTGCCTTTTACCTCCCTCCTCGTTCATGGTCCACGTACCAAGGTCCAAGTGTGATTGCGTTTTACCTCCCTCCCCGTTCATGGTCCACCGTTCCAAGGTCCAAGTGTGATTGCGTTTACCTCCCCGTTCATGGTCCATCGTTTCAAGGTCCAAGTGTGATTGCCTTTTATCTCCTCGCTCATTGTCCATCATTCCATGTTTCAAGTAAATTCGTCTTGGGACCTATCAGTTCACAGTCCATTGTTCCCAGCGTTTTTATGGCGTTTTATACCATTTCAGTTCACTTTGAGAAGTGAGCTGTTATTTAACTGTAACTTTAACTGTCCTCACGGTCAACCATTCCCAAGTTCCAAGAACATTCAAAAAGCGACTTACCAGTTCACGGTCCACCGTTCCAATTGTATTTGCCCGGTCTCGATCCACCGGCCTCACTCCGAGGTGTGAGCTGTTACGTTCAGCGGCGGGAGAAGAGAAGTTGTTTTACACGGTCCACCGTTCCAAGTTCCAAGCATAACCGAGCAGCAACTCACCAGTTCACGGTCCACTATTCCAAGCGTATTTGCCAGTTCACGGTCCGTCGTTCCAAGTGCATTTGCCAGTTTGAAGTGTGTTTGCCCGGTCACGGTCCGCCGCGCGCCGGCCAGGAGGTGTGAGCTGTGGCGACGGGGAGCGATGACAGCGCCGTCACGAGCGGCGGCCGCGGTCGTTACTGCAGAGTTATGCTGCTGATCCCCCGTGATTGGTCGTCCCAGAGTAATGGTGAGTGAGGACTCCGCAGTCCGCAGTTCGATTGGAGAATATTGTTCATGTGGGTTTCCTTCATTTTCCTGACGATGTACCAGAGGACCGTTTTAGACGCAATTTCCATTTCCTACCACTGCATGGAAATAATCACATTGAGACACCTGTAAACGGTACGCAAAACGGTTCATTTCCGCTTTCATTTCATTCCCGCTCGCTAAATCAGGGTTAATTATTGGGTTAATGTGGCACACAAGAGAGATAACTTCAAATACCAAAGACCAGTTTCTGTTGGTCAGAAATCCCATGACAATCATCGTATTCTAAATTCTAGTTGCCTTGACTCTAAATCAGCTGATTCCACAGTCGGCGTTTCTATCTCAACGTCCGGTTCGTTCCAATGCAATAAACAAACACAACCTCAATGAACTTTTGTGTACAGGTTAGTTAATAAGTTAAACTGTTTAATGGTGGTAGGAAAAATCTTGTGTGTATTGCGAGCACAAATAGTCTTTGCCGCTCTCGAAATTTAAGGCCACATACAATTCTCGAGCGGCATTGACGTACTTTGCGTTCTTAATACACACGTATCTATTTTTTAACTTTTTTTTAATAGTTATTGTTCTCTGGCGAAATTAACTAGACCTATCACTGCGAAGTTCCTACATTTGAGAAATATTATGACCCTTGAATATGAGACGTTGTCAGGACGTTACAATTTTGTTTACTTTTACGGCAATGGTGACCTATCCAGGCTGGTATTTTAAGCCAAGTTTGGATGAGAGATAAATGTAGGATGATTTTGGCACGATCTTGGATCTTGGCACGATTTGGATGATCTTGTAGTCTTGTTACTGACCAAGGTTGATATGTTCCTTAGAGAGGACTAATAGCTCAACAGCCGATGGCAACGAACGGGAGTTTAACGTAGGATCCGAACTACAATTTCACCAATCAATATCGAACGGTCTAATTACGAGATGGTCTTACGGATGATCATTGCACTATGAAATAGTTTGTTTCACATATTTCATAAATCAACGGATTTCTTTCTTGGTAATTTTGGTGGTGTCTTCTTTGCCAAAATTCTGTTTGACTCCTTTGTGGGGAGTAATGTACCCTGTGTACTTCTTTACATGTTGATTCAAAACCAAGGAATATCACCCTTTTACAGAGTGTAACTTTAAAACTTACCTTGAGAAATGACAGAGCCCTGTTCTAACACATCCGTGTGTGCGCTCCCAATTACTAGCCACCAAAAGAAACATGGCATGACATCCTTACCGCTCATCACCTGCCCTTAAGGAAAAACGATCACGCTTTTTTAAACGAGGACAACTGTCACCTAATTGCCACCCGATTGGCGATCTCCAACCATCAAACAGCCAACATACGTGTAATCAACCACCGAACCGCGGAGCCGCGACGTCTGCAAGTGACAAGCGCAGGAAACGGCTGCCAATAACGGCTACCTGTGGCCAGCAACTGGCGGCCAGTAACGACACCGCAGACGTTTACGGCCAGATTCGCCTCTGTGTGGGACCGTGATATACGGCCGCTGCCGGGCGGGTCACCGCGTCAGTGGCTGTCAGGCTGTACTGGTCGCGGCAAGTGACGTGGCTGTCAGGCTGTACTGGTCGCGGCAAGTGACGTGGCTGTCAGGCTGTACTGGGCGCGGCAAGTGACGTGGCTGTCAGGCTGTACTGGTCGCGGCAAGTGACGTGGCTGTCAGGCTGTACTGGTCGCGGCAAGTGACGTGGCTGTCAGGCTGTACTGGTCGCGGCAAGTGACGTGGCTGTCAGGCTGTACTGGGCGCGGCAAGTGACGTGGCTGTCAAGCTGTACTGGGCGCGGCAAGTGACGTGGCTGTCAGGCTGTACTGGTCGCGGCAAGTGACGTGGCTGTCAGGCTGTACTGGGCGCGGCAAGTGACGTGGCTGTCAGGCTGTACTGGGCGCGGCAAGTGACGTGGCTGTCAGGCTGTACTGGTCGCGGCAACTGACGTGGCTGTCAGGCTGTACTGGTCGCGGCAAGTGACGTGGCTGTCAGGCTGTACTGGGCGCGGCAAGTGACGTGGCTGTCAGGCTGTACTGGGCGCGGCAAGTGACGTGGCTGTCAGGCTGTACTGGGCGCGGCAAGTGACGTGGCTGTCAGGCTGTACTGGGCGCGGCAAGTCACGTGGCTTCCCTACCTACGCAAAAACATGCCTAAAACACGCTCCGCGCGGTGTCATTTAACGCCTACAGTTTTCAACATAAAATTAGTTATAAAATATTATGTAATAAAAAAATTTGTAATAAAATATTAGTTTTAAAAATGAAATCTACTATATATCAAATACCACTCACCTATTATCGCACAGCCCAAACTACTTGACCTAAGACCTTGAAACTTTGCAGGACCGTTCCTCTCAGGGCATAGGCACCCACTAAGATTGGATTTTTAAAAATTCCCTCAGGGCTACGCCCTACGATACATCAAATTGTTTAATGTTAAAGTATAGGGAAGCTCCCTATAGTTGTTATGGCAACCTTAACATTAAATCATTAATCCAAGGAAGTTTTTCTGATTTTCTACGGGTAAAACCGTGTTGATCAGCTAGTTAGTAATAAAATTTAATATAGTAAACTTTGGACATTAATATAAAGTGTTTTATGACCCTTTTCAAAAAAATAAAAATGCAATTCCAGTAGTTTAAAGTATTATTTCTTTAAATAATATCGCATATTATTGATATATTAAAAAATATGGGCGCTAAATGGGTCCGTGCGAAACCTTACATCACAAATTGTGCACTGATTTACCATGGGCTCTAATAGAGCCACAGTTCCCAAAATCGCCGCTAGTGTCGCAGAAAAACGAAAACTGCCGTTGGTAGGGAATCCTCTTAAGAGGGGGCTCCAGTCACGAAAGATTTCGCGTTTCTACCGGCTTCCCTTAAGGCTTATGTTAACGTTCAAGTTCCGTCCAGCCTCAACCGCTCATCCAAAATCCGTCATTTATGGCTCATTTAAGAGAGAGAAAAAAATTGTCTAGCGACCTGAGTGAGCAAAATTTTGATATCGCTCTTCTAAAAACCTGAAATTCGCAATTTTTGTGATTTTTTACAACCAAACTAACGGTAATATCAAACTTCTGCTCCCTCATGTCGCTAGGTATTTTTTTCTCTTTCAAATAGACCATAGATCAACGACTTTGGTTTGCGGTTGACGCTGTCCCGAATTTGAAAGTTAACATTGGACTTATGGGAGAAGCAGGTAGTCGCGCGGGACTGGAGCCCCCTCTTAACGTAAAACATATGCAAAAAATCATGGAATGGCTCAGCCATGTTATTTCCTGACTCAACATAGAATAGTAGATCAATTATATATCCGGTGTAGAACCATCCGAAGGCTAGAGATATTAAAGAGAATGTAAGTGGTTAGGAAGAAAAAGGGTCAGAGCAGAAGTGAAGATTTGATTAACACATGATTTCTTGTAGTTCCCGAATTTAAATTCGATAACTAAAGATCTAACAAATTCCACAAGCGTTTAGGAAAATATCGACGTATCAACATAAAGAGTCAAACATAATCAAATGATTAGACAGCAACAAAATATTACATTGGGTGTTAAATGTACTGTTGTATAGTGATAAAATGAAAGAGAAGCTAAGCTGTCTGGCTCTAATAAAAATTTATATTAAATCTGACTCGAATACTGTATATTCATTCAAAAGAATTTGATGGTTGAGAGGGATATGGAACAGTTTGGTTGTTAGATTTTACCTCAATATTAGATGGCATTAGAAAATTAATATTTTAAAGAATAAAGAAAATCATTTCTCATTTAGAACTTAAACGAAATTTGCAAATTTTTGTTATGTTCGACGATAAGAGTTTTTCATCGGAACTTTACAAAACGTAGTCTAAACACGTAGTTGTTAGATTTTCAAATATACTTCGGTAAAGATTTACCTTGGTTGGCCTACGTTACTCGGAAGGTAATGTGAGAGACCATAGCGACATACTTTATACTTTTCTTGAAATGGCGCCGCTACCCAGGTAGGTATTTTAAGCCAAGTATGAATGACAGATAAGTGAAGGATGATTGTGGCGCGATCTTGTAGTCTTGTTACTGACTAAGGCCGACATGTTCCTTAGGCAGGACTGTTAATTAATAGCCCAACAGCCAGTGGCGACTAAGGGATTTTTGTTAACATGCTTAAGTTAAGTTAAGCTTAGTTAACATTTAACATGCTCGGAGAGACCTAGGTCCCCGGGACAGCCCATCCTACGATTGATCCAGAATCCAGACGTCATCTAATATCTAATCATCTTCGTTCAAAGTTTCTCAAACTCGCCGCTATAAAAACCACCAACACGCCTCTCCCTTCAATACACCTTTGTTTTTGGCCACTAGCCCAGGCAACGAATGCTCAAAAAACTGTATAGTCCCTCTATAGTATATTCAGTAACAAAATTTCCAGTAATCTGACACCTCAGTAACAAAAATTTGTTCAAAGTAGAGGTCTTGGTGAGCTCATAAAAAAGTTATTTTTTTAGAAATTTTTATAAATATGTCGTAAATTCAACTTGAGCTCTCCCACACCTTAACTTCAAACCAATTTTTATGATTGGGGTGTTAAATTAATGGAATTTTGTCCAATATTTCATGAATGTTGTTTGAAAAAGCGTAGCTACATTGGGCATATGCTATACAAAAATTTACATGTACTTCTTATCGATGGGATATGTGTTAAAATATTAAGTGCTCACCCTGTGATTGGTTGGACCAAAATAGACATATTATACTTTTCTTATAGGAAATTTAATTTTCTTTAATTTTCCAAATTAACACGTTCGCGGCGGCATGATTTTCTGCGTTTCTCTTCGCCATCGAGAAAGAATAGATGCTCCCATGCCGCCGCGAAGTTAATCAAATTTAATTTAATTTAAGTAATCAGACCGAGTATTTTTAAAGTTGATGGTTTTCAAGATACTTAGGAAAAATCTAAAAATGGTACCTTCAGACCCCCCTCCCTCCTCCCGGTCAAGGTATTATCAATATAATAATATAATAATAAAAAAAGTATAATAAGTATAATACAAAAAGGACGGGGACTTTTGGTGCACCTTCTAAAAAGTCCAAACAAAGCTGCAAAGTCAAAAATTGTGTTCAAAAAATTTCTCTCTATACATTTTCGTTGTCTAGACTACATTTCATCGATAAAATCAGCCGAAGAGCTATTAATCCAGTTAACCTTTATCAATCTATGTTTTACTTTTAATTTTAAAAACGTTTAAGCGTAATAATGTGTATAAAGTTGACCAATTGAAAGCGAGGATGTACATCACGGGGGCAAGGCGGCCGCAGCCTGGAGTTTGTTGGCACGAACAATGAAACTGCCTGACAGCGAGGTCGGTTAACCCAAAAAATGGCCGCTGAAATATTACTCTTATAATAAAACAAGGTCCACCTCAAAACGACGTTGAATTACTCCCGAAATAAGAGAGGGATTTTAATGTTCTCATTTTTCTATTGCGTCCGATGTAATTCATAAGCGGGTAAAAAACGGTTTTCCCGACCTTCACAGAACGTCAAGATGGATTCTGGTGCTGATTTATAAGTGTCCAAATGCTCCCTTTTGTTTCTTCCAGCAGAAAACAACATAAATCAACCGGCTAATGTTTTCCTCTCGGTGACGGTTTTATGGCATAAGTATGCATAATATAAGCCGTTTTCATAAATAACGGAATGGAAATAATCCCTGTAAATTAATTATGCTATTTTTCAGTGCGGTACCTTTTAAAACGGTTTACGCAGTGTTTCTTTACTTTTTTAAGCGATGTTACGTGGAATTTATTGTAAAGTGCTTTACGTAACATTTTACTTTAGGTTTCGTTTTAGGTGTTTAGTAAAGTGCGTTTGATAAAAAATCTAGTCATAAGGTGACAGTTTATAAGAAGAATGATATATGAAGTACTGTATAGTAATCCCGTGGTAGCTTCAATCAGCTAATCCCAGTACTGTTGAAATGTATCGACTTTTCAGTTACATCAAGAATTGTGCACACCACATGTAATGCAAAAAATCTTTCATTGTAATTACTGGCCTATGTGACTAGGTGGTTGAGGAAGCTACCTCAGGGCAAACTTTCTCCCACTTCTAATCGAACTGATCTACTGTTTTTGTTTGAATCGATCTGTTTGAATCGAACCAATCTAGAAGTAGAATTCACGTAAGTTGGCCAAAGCATGTACTAATCATCTCATCAAAATTTTTTATACAAGTCACATTGAAAACATTGTTGGTTACACATGGTGTCTGTTTACATTTTCTCAGAACTGTCAAATCGCCACGTTGCGTTTGTTTACAAGTTGTTATAGGTTATAGAATGTTTACAATATCGCCTATTCTTAGAAGTTTTTATTTCCTTTTTACATAGCTGCCGCCAAAGTTTAATTTGATTATATTTCTTGATTTACGAATATTATAGTTTGTTTAACTGCTTGTTTATTTTTCCTGGGCCAATTTTAATAAGTTTTGACCGCAACATGAATCAATCTCTCTTTTCAGACACTGACTTGCAGCAAGTAATACTGGCTATTCAAAAACTCGCCTATATTTCTTTGTAAATATTATTTCATTACAAAATTTTAGACTGTTAACCATGCCGCATCCATGACACATCATCTCCCTGTTAATACATAATTTATTTGGAAAAGCCCCTTAGTAATATTTTAAGCCGCGCAAGTGAACTTCCAGTTGCAAATTGCATCAGAACTTTCCCTTTATTGCAAGTGCTATACTAAACACATGTTCGTTGACAATGTTTTCAGCACAGCTGGATTTTATGGTTAAGTTCGTAAGAAGATAATAGTTTGTTTACTTTCGTTTTGGCCAACTTAGGTGAATCCTACTCTAGTATTCTTTTCTGAACAGAACTTATCTACTGTTCTTCTCTGGATTGAACCGATCTACTGTTCTATTTTGAATCGAATTGATTTATTGTTCTTTCCTGAATCGAACTGATCTGTACTTGTCTCACTCTAAATGATCTACTATTCTTGTCTAAATAGAACGTATCTAATGTTCTTGCCCATGTTGAACCAACCTTCTGTTCTTTTGTGAATCGAACTAACAAGATTAATAATCTTGTTTGAATCGAACTGATCTACTATTCTTGTCTAAATCAAACGGACCTACTTCTGCCTGAATCAAAGCTATCTGCTTTTCTTATTTTCTGAAGACTAACTTTCTAGTTTTATCAGCCTAATTTCTCCCATTCGGAGTTCTGAGTTGATCTTAGAACCAATCTTTAAGATTCACCAATGTGATTGCTCGATAGTGATGGAGCAATATTCACATTTATTTGTCCTTTATAGTTTAATCTTTAACTTTACAAAATGTCTGAAAAATATCATTCCCTTTTATCTTTTTACCTGCCTTTACTATTTAAAATTTTGCACATGTAAAGAGGTATAATATAAAGACGTAGTACGCAGTGCACCACTGTGTAACCAGGCTTGACAGAGTCTCATGTCGACGTGGGCCGCAACATGACTTTGTTGTTCTTCTTGTAACACTTCCCAAACATACGAGAAACTAAATAATATTTACAGTAATAACCACCTCAAAGTCATTAACAAAGTGCATTCATCTTAACAATATATCTCGATTTAATTTAAGAGCACTATTTTCTTTCCTTCGAAAAATTTGCTGTTATGACTCTATTGAATTATGAAAAATGTAGATTTAATTATTGGTGATATAAGGTCTCACCTTAACAATCCTAATATTGCGAATCCAAAATCGATTTCAGACCCGTAGGTCCATCATCAGTTGGATCTAGGTTGACCAAACTTCAAAACATATATCCACCCGAAGGGTTTCGTTGAATATAAAACTGGTCAACATAGATCCAACTGATGATGGACCTACGGGTCTGAAATCTATTTTGGATTCGCAATATTAGGATTGTTAAGGTGAGACCTTATATTATTAATTTGTATACAAACAATCCAGAGGCTATCATGATTGTTAATTATTGGTACGTTATTTTTAATAGTATTACCCTCGAAATTGCTAACGATTTTTGACAGGGTGAAAAAATATATCACTATGTACTAAACGCGACCAGGCGTAAATAATCGCGATTTTATATTTTGTATACCGCAAAGTATGTTCAGGGGGAGAAACGATGTTTTTTTAATTACTCTTCGCTCTTCGTAGTACACTTATAACGGATGAATAATAGGATCGTTCTGATGGGGAAAACATAATAAGTGTTTTTAAACCTCACAAAGAGAAACTATTGTTCTTTAATGTTATTTATTGAAGGTATCGTCTTGAAGATAATACCTTAATTAAAAATGTGTCAGGATAGAGAAATAGCTACAAACTTCTAGAAGAAATTAATGCTGTTTATGTGTTATTCTGTCCGCAAGAATTATCAGTCACGAAGTGGATATCAAATAACAAAGTGCTTAATTGAATTCACTCAACAATGGATACACGTGTGGAGGGTATAATTAATTCCTTGTTTGATGACTTCAGTTACTTATTCATACTTTTTTCAAAAATATAATTATTTGAATAAAAATAATTCTTCAAAAACCTACGACGGCTAATTCAGAAGGAAATAAAACGTTGTAATGCAATTGTGGAGATAAAAGTTTGCCATAAAATAATAGCTTGTGAAACTATCATATTGGACTTATTGAAGCTTTATTAAAAAGAAATTGTGGTTAAAGAATATGGTTTCAGCTATAAGAAATAAGTAATAAAACATTTGTCTTACAAATTAGAATTTCTCCAGTGCATTTCTAGCACGTATGTTCAAAATCAACATATTTGTCTCCAACACACAAGTTTCACATTATCAAACCAGGAAAGACCGTTTGCCTAGTTTCACGTTCACAGGTCCCGATGGCTTAAAACAAAGCGTGACAGCAGCGAGGGCCGAACAATAAGCTAAGACCGCCGCAAGCTGGATTGTTTTGACCGGGTGAAAAGTAAACCCTGCGTCAGGGCCCGGTTAACCGACGCCGCGACGCTGAGTTATGTCTCTTGATATAATAAAACACGGTCCACCTCGAATATGCGAGCGGGCTCTCGGTGTCATGCTTTGTCCGCGGTTTAAATTGTTTAGAAGAGATGGATTCAGTAGCTTTTACGATTTTCTTTCGGAATTAAATAAAATTTAGGAGTTATTACGGAACCTTTTAGTATTTATTGACAAAATTTGCTGACAATATGCTAAATTATTGAATTAAAAATAAAAATAACATAGGCTCCCTTATAAACTTGTGCGAGGGTAAAATGAAGCAAAACAGTTGTCGATTACAATCCGTATATTAAACCTCCAAATCCCGTCAACTTCCTCTTAAGCCGGTCACTTTATATTTTGTGGGTTCTCCCACCAACTTTACCACACATTTGCAGGCCTCGCAGGGATTGCTCTTGAGCGGGAAACTGAACTCGTGTTGCTCCGAATGTCTTCGACGTTTGACTCATCGGTTGACGCGTTATACCACTCGGCCAGGATACCACCAGTCTAGCCTACGGCACTAGCTGCCCTAGCAGCGATTCACCGAACCACTTGAACGAGGTTTCACTAATCGCCACAAGGATATTGTTCCAGCTATAAAAATAAATTTAAAATATAAATGCTACGTCTCACAACTGACATTACTTCCTTGCATTTTAAAATCAGTACTACATTTTTCCCCGCGATACAAGTACAAACCACACTATCAAACCAGGAAAGACCGTTTGCCCAGTTTCACGTTCACAGTTCCCGATGGCTTTAAAACAAAGCGTGACAGCAGCGAGGGCCGAACAATAAGCTAAGACCGCCGCAAGCTGGATTGTTTTGACCGGGTGAAAAGTAAACCCTGCGTCAGTGCCTGGTTAACCGACGCCGCGACGCTGAGTTATGTCTCTTGATATAATAAAACACGGTCCACCTCGAATATGCGAGCGGCTCTCGGTGTCATGCTTTGTCCGCGGTTTCAATTGTTTAGGAGAGATGGATTCAGTAGCTTTTATCAGTAAGTTTTTCAAAGTTGGGAGTTATTGTGGAACTTTTATAAGTATGTGATCGATTAAGTGGTTGTAAAAGTGAGTAGCCCAGGCAGAAATATTTTAACCACTTTTTCTATCTTTAATTAGAGGTGTGTTTATTGCAAATACAGATATACTTCGCTAATATTCGTTCAAAGGCCCTCCTAAATAAAATATTGTAGCCTACTTTTATTTATTAAAAGTTATATTTTGTCAGCAATAGATAAAGGTGGCTTAAAATAATATATTCTATCCATGTGTTTTCGTGGAAGTATTTGGTGACGAAGCTCCAGTCCTACGCGACACATGCCTCTCCCATAAGCCCAATGTCAACTTTCAAATTTTGTTCTCCCCAGTCGCAACCGCTCAATCAAAATCTCTCAACAATCAACTAGCGAATCATCGAGCCTAACTTTGATACCCCAATCGTTAAAATTTATAAAATCACAAAACCTAAATTTTCCTTATGTTTTACAATAAAACAAAGAACTATGTCAAAATTCTGCTTACTGCTACTGCTAGACAATTTCATGCTTAATCAAATAAGCTGAAAAACAACGATTTTGGATAAGCGGTTGAGGAGTCTTTCCGAATTTGAAAGTTAACACCGACCTTTTAAGATGAGCAAGTAAAAATACGACACTTTTTGTTTCTGGTGCCCACTCTTAAGTGGAATTACAAACCTACCTTTAGATCAAATGAACAAAATTGATCTAAATTTTTTTAGATACAAAATTTCTGTTTTACAAAATTCTACGACTCAGCTAACACAGGCTATGGTACAGTAACTTATTTACTTGTTAATCATTGACACAGATGAAGAACTATACACATTGGCAACCTAATGCATTTTTCGTGCCCGTTTTTTCTAGCGACGTCAAGTTTGTCAGGCTGTTGTGCCACAAAAAGTGCACTGGTATCAAAGTTATTATTACCTATATCTGTTCTTTGGGACCAAAAGATTGAATATTGACGAAACAATCCTTGATACTTATGCAATATGGGAAACAAAATAACCTAACAAACTTGAAGCTGCTAAAAAAAATGGGCAAGAAAAAATGCATTCTGTTGCCAATCTGATAGTTCTTCATCTGTCTCAGTGAGACAAATCATTTATTAAGGGGGCGGTCTACCTTGACAGAAAAATCTGCGTCACAGAGCGAAATAACATTGTAAATATAGGGCTAAAGCGCGCTGAAGTACGCTTACAGATGTTTCGTATCTGGACGACAAAGCTTTATTTTTTAAGATTTTATAAAAATGACAGTGGGTTCACGTTCTTCAGAATATTTTATAGGGCTCTCATTTTTCATTTTTGTATAAAGCGTTTCTGTCGATAGTTATGAGACTTTAAAATCTAACAAAAAGCTACCTTTTTTGAAAGATTTACACAATTTCTGTAAATAAACGGGGATAAAATCAAAAATTCTAAAAATTTAGCGCCCTACAAAAACATATCCTTTTTAAAATGACACCAAAATATTGGAAATCATATGAAAATCCAGCGATCAATGAATAAAATACAAAACCCTGTTTTAGTGCTCGGATCTTGAGGTAGACCGCCCCCCTTGATTGATATTGTGACGATTGACCGGTCAGCATTACGTCATTGAAACTACAGACTTATTAGACTTACTCGTTACCTTTGCTGAAGTGTTAACAGTCCCACCCCTCCGCCCTCAGCACCGCCATAACTCCGCGGCCACAGCGAGCGTCACGACCCGGCGTGCATCATCCCTGCACTTTACCGGAGAGATTTCTGCCAAACCAGAACATTATGGCGCCTCCGGGCTGCGCCGTTCACACCTCGACCTCACAGAGTTATTGTTGTTCAGCTGGGATTTGTTCCTTCTATAAAATTGTTCCTTCTCGGGCGTATTTCATGCTGTTGAACTAGCTCGGTGTGTCGAAGACGAATAACGAGATTTCCAAGAATAAAATTGTTACTTTATGTTTTCTAAACCGACCTCGGTGAGTTATGGGTCCTCATGGGATTTGTTCCGTCTATAAAATTGTTCTTTCTCGGGCGTATTTCATACTGTTGAACTAGCTCGGTGTGTCGAAGACGAATAACGAGATTTCCAAGAAAAAAATTGTTACTTTATGTTTTCTAAACTGCCCTTCGACAATTATTGGTGTTCAGCTAGGATTTGTTCCTTACATTTCATTCCATTACATTGCTGGAAATGGCGACCTACCCAGATAGGTATTTTAAGCCAAGTATGAATGACAGATGAGTGAAAGATGATTGTGGCGCGATCTTGTAGTCTTGTCACTGACAAGGCGTGCTAAGGCCGACTTGTTCCTTAGGCAGTACTATTAATTAGTAGCCCAACAGCAAATGGCAACTATTAGGGATCTACATTTTAACGTGGGATCCAACCACGATTTCCCCGGTTAACAATTTACGAACTGGTCTAATTATGAGGACGGTCCTATGAACGTAGTATTCAAAAGTGCGGACGTTATCCCCACCAAGGAACACCGCGTCCACAAGCTATCGCTCATAACTATCCACAATTCAAGGACACGCCACAGTCCCAGTCCACTTCATAAGTACTTATATTCTCGGGCGTATTTCATACTGTAGAACTAGCTCGGTGTGTCCAAGACAAACAACGAAATCTCCAAGAATAAAATGCTTTTTTCTAAACCGAACTCCAAGAGCTATTGGTCTTCAGCTGGGATTTGTTCCTTCTATAAAATACTCGGGCGTATTTCATACTGTAGAACTAACTCGGTGTGTCTAAGACAAACAACTAGATTTCCAAGAATAAAATACTTTATGATTTGTAACCGGAGATTTCCAAGAATAAAATTATTAATTTACTAGCTGATCAACACGGTTTCACCCGTGGAAAAACAGAAAAACTTCCTTGGATTCATGATTTAATGTTTAAGTTGCCATGACAACTTCATAAGCTTCGCTATAGGGTCGAAATCAAATAAAATTCGCTTTTTAAAAGCTTGCTGTTAAATTTCAAGACACGCTAGTTTTAATTCGTCTTAAACCTTCTCATATGTGCATACAATACAGAAAATAAGTTTCAGCCATACCAGTACTGTAGTTTTTGCGGTAAAAGCTGTCTAATGTGTCATGTTAAGCGTTACCAACAGAGTGACAGAAATTGAGATAAGGCTTGATTCGGATTCTCTGACCTTCAAAACGCAAAAATAACCAATAATTTCATAATTCTAAGCAGTTTATATACAAAACTCTAATTTTATTTATATAGATGTTCTCTAAATCCATAAGCACCTCCGCGAGTTATCAGCCTCATGGGATATATGTTTTATTCTTTATTCTTCATTCTTTATTCTTTATTCTTTATTCTTTATTCTTTATTCTTTATTCTTTGTTCTTTGTTCTTTGTTCTTTATTCTTTATTCTTTATTCTTTATTCTTTATTCTTTATTCTTTATTCTTTATTCTTTATTCTTTATTCTTTATTCTTTATTCTTTATTCTTTATTCTTTATTCTTTATTCTTTATTCTTTATTCTTTATTCTTTATTCTTTATTCTTTATTCTTTATTCTTTATTCTTTATTCTTTATTCTTTATTCTTTATTCGTTATTCTTTATTCTTTATTCTTTATTCTTTATTCTTTATTCTTTATTCTTTATTCTTTATTCTTTATTCTTTATTCTTTATTCTTTATTCGTTATTCTTTATTCTTTATTCGTTATTCTTTATTCTTTATTCTTTATTCTTTATTCTTTATTCTTTATTCTTTATTCTTTATTCTTTATTCTTTATTCTTTATTCTTTATTCTTTATTCTTTATTCTTTATTCTTTATTCTTTATTCTTTATTCTTTATTCTTTATTCTTTATTCTTTATTCTTTATTCTTTATTCTTTATTCTTTATTCTTTATTCTTTATTCTTTATTCTTTATTCTTTATTCTTTATTCTTTATTCTTTATTCTTTATTCTTTATTCTTTATTCTTTATTCTTTATTCTTTATTCTTTATTCTTTATTCTTTATTCTTTATTCTTTATTCTTTATTCTTTATTCTTTATTCTTTATTCTTTATTCTTTATTCTTTATTCTTTATTCTTTATTCTTTATTCTTTATTCTTTATTCTTTATTCTTTATTCTTTATTCTTTATTCTTTATTCTTTATTCTTTATTCTTTGGTGAGACAGGTACCTCATGGAGGACGTTACCCTGAATATGAGTGAAAGATGAACGTGATGATCGTGATGATAGTGGCGCGATCTTGTAGCCTTGTTACTGACTAAGGTTGGCACTTTCCTTAGACAGGACTGCTAATTAATAGCCCAACAGCCAATGGTAGCTGGCTCCAGAAACAACCCTTCAAAAAGCTACTAACTTTTCTCAGGATCGATCCCGAAAAAAAAGAAACTTTATGTTTCTTCTTTAAAATACTCGGGCGTATTTCATACTGTTGAACTAGCTCGGTGTGTCCAAGACAAACAACCATAATTCCAATACTAAAACTGTTACTAGATTTTTTTGGATTTCTTTAAAATGATCCTCGAGAGTTATTGGTGTTCAGCTGGGGCTGGGATTCTTTCCTTCTATAAAACACTCGGGTGCATTTCATACTGTAGAACTAGCTCGGTGTGTCCAAGACAAACAACCATAATTCCAATACTAAAGCTGTTACTAGATTTTTTTGGATTTCCTTAAAATGATCCTCGAGAGTTATTGGTGTTCAGCTGGGGCTGGGATTCTTTCCTTCTATAAAACACTCGGGTGTATTTCATACTGTAGAACTAGCTCGGTGTGTCCAAGACAAACAACGTGATTTCCAAGAATAAAATTGTTACTTTATGTTTCCTAAACCGACCTCCTAGAGTTACCATTCTTCATTTGAGATTCGTTCCTTTTATACAATACTCTGGCGTATTTCATACTGTTGAACTAGCTCGGTGTGTCTAAGACAAATAACCAGATTTCCAACACTAAAACTGTCACTAGATTTTTTGATATTTTTTAAACTGACCTCTGAGAGTTATTGGTGTACAGCTGAGATTCATTCCTTCTGTATAATACTCGGGCTTATTTCATTCTGTAGAACTAGCTCGGTGTGTCCAAGACAAACAACCAGATTACAGTTAAAAGATGCTGGGCACGAAACCACGGCATTGCTACCGTGGTCCAAAATCCAGCGCGCCACCGACTGCGCCATCAACTTTCTAATATAACTTATAATGGCCTACTTAAGAATAGTTTTCGGTGATAATCATCTTATGGCCTTGGGTGAGTTTCTGGTAAGAAATCCCTCATTTTCGTTATTTAATTGTTTTGAAAATATTCATCAAGCACACCAAATAATTATTCAAAATTTCCTGAACACCTATGTACGTGACTAACTGTATGTGAAAATCTTCTGAATGTAATGTTTGTGTGAAGTTTATCTGAGCAGAATTTAAATGAAATGTAAATAATAACGAATCCTTTAGTCACTTGATTAAATACTGTTTATTGATTGAAAAAGTATACAATACACGAATAACTGAATGTGCATGTGAAATTTATGAAAACTTTCATGTGACCCCAACCCCGACATTCTGTGGTGGGGGTTGGCACTCACCTAAACGTCACCAAAAAGAGCACCAACAATCTAAAACCGCTTTTTTCTACTATACAAGCTGATGCTGGGAATAGTATATTACGTTACTAGGCCGGGAAGTACTGTTTTGCCGGACGAGCACGATAGTTCCCGCGTGAGCGAAAGCGAGTGCGGGATTTTCATGCGAGTACGGCAAAACTTCCCGGCCGAGTAACATACGATATTTTTCATCATACTACGCAGAAAAAAACATATCATCAATCATAACGTAGTCCTTGCATAAACATACGTTTCTCAATCGTTCAAACCTAACCTATAACAACCAGAACCAACATTTGCTACGGATGCAGTGCTACCACTACATCGACTACATTCCTCTAAAAAGTAACCAATGAACCAGCATTAAACGTCGGTTTACTGCAAGTTCGGATAAGTTTATCCGGCCTAGGCCGGCAATGGGTAACTTTCGAGCCAACAAAAAGGAACTGAAAACAGATGTTTCTGTGTTAGTATGATGAAAACAGTTTACCCATGACAAGAGGACAATCTAAATTCCAACGCGCAGTGATTTACCTCTGACCTTCAAGAATCCATACCTTGAGGTCATAAGGTCAGGTGATTCCCGGGTCAGGCAATCCCCCGGGAGCCTGATCGTCAGTGCCGTGACGTCCCTGTATATCTCCGGTCCTGACGGGCGCGGATGCAGCGGAACGAATCTCAGCCTCGTCGTAAACGTCCGGAGGTGAAGAGGTTTATGTCCTCGGCTACCGGGCGTCGGGTCTATCTCCTGTTTAGAGCCTTCGTGATCGCCAGGTAGACATGCGAACTCTTTTTACTTTAATAATCGATTGAATAATCGTTTAAAACTGTCGACTCCTCGATAACTGGAGATCCTCGATATCTCGAGTTATTTTCATTTTTGCAAAAAATGTATAAGTCGAAAAAATAGCCATACTTAACTTGAAATAATTTTACGGTTTCATTTTACCTCTATAGGTCGGAAAGACACAAAACAACCGGTATAACCCTAAGTTTACCAAGAAAGTTTTCAGACTGCAAAAAAAGCAGATAGATTGATTTGCAAATCGCAATCTAGAGAATCTTGTAGGGAAGCCTTCAGGGAGCTTGGTTTGCTTACATTGCCCAGCCTTTATATCTTGGAGGAAACACTGTAATGAAAGTATAAATGCTCATGCACTTGTCCCGGGCAGTCAAATCCACCAGTACGATACCAGGGGAAGGGACACTTATGGACTCGGGTAGCACAGAACTGTGACGTTTGAGCATTTGCCGTCGCAGGCTGGAGAAAAGATCCTAAATGAGCTCCCTCTAAGATGTCAAGAAATCAGAAAATCAAAATCAATTCAAAACTCTACTAAAACGCCTTTTGGTGTCTAAAGTTTAATACTCGGTTGATGAGTTCATGATGAGCCGCTGGGATATTTAAATTCTAGGCATTGACGCGAATGAAAATTTGGCACTGGTAGTAAAGCCGTGTTTACGTTGTACAACCAATTATACTAATTGGTTTGAACATGTTTAAGAAATCAATGAAAATTATTAAACAAGTTGCACAACAAGTGTGTTTTAAAACTTAAAAATCATGTTTGACAACAGGTTGCAGGTTTCCCGAGCCGTGATGGAAAGATCAAAGAAAATATTTGTTTCATAAACTTTTGTTGTACAGCATCTTTCAAAACACAAGAACGAGTATTCAAAACAAAAGTTGCAATAAACAACAAAAAGTTTATAAAACAAGTTGTACAAACAAAAGCTTATAAAACAAGTTGTACAAACAAAAGTTTATAAAACAAGTTGTATGGTGTAAACGCGGCTTGAGTTTGTACTTTATATACATTTTGACTATTGTAATGACGTTTGCAATGCAATTCTATTGTCGACTGCAATAAAGATGTTATTTATTTTTATTTATTTATTTGTTTATTTATTCATTCATTTAATTACCTGTGTATCTCGAAGTTTACTCAATGAACCTCTGCAAGTCGACCCTCGAGCGGAAGCACAATGTCAATGAGTCACAATTCACTACCGCTGTGACTCGACATTTTATTTAGTCAACCTCAATATCCCGAATTTAGCTTGAATTTCCTGTCAAAGTCAAATTTAATTAGGAATTACCCCTATAACTCGAAGGTAACTGAGTAAAACAATACGTAACTCGAAGAAAAATACTATTCTGGGACGCAGCACTGGCTGGGTATTTCAACCGGAATATGAGTGAAGGATGAGCGTAGGATGATTGTGGCGCGATGTTGTAGTCTGGTTACAGACTACATTAAGACTATACAAATCTTAGTATCGTAGAATTTTGAGTTATTAAGAGTCAACTGTAACCTTAAGACCAGCTGGGAATCACCTGACCTTACCACCTCGTCCGTGGTATGTATTCTTGATGGCCAAGGTCAGAGGTAAATCACTGCGTTGAAATTATATTGTCTCCTTGTCATTGGTAAACTGTTTCTCAGCATCAGCTTGTGTCGTAGAAAGACGAGGTTTTTGGTTGTTCCGCGCTTTTCGGTGAGTGCTAACCCCCCTCCCCCCCAGAATGTCGGGGCTGGGGAAAAATGTATCAGTTGCTCTCCAACAGCCCATCGCGCCGGCCGTCAAACAAACGGGTTTCTTCACATTTCATTCAAAGTTAACTAAATGAATGTCAATTTTAGTAATTAGTTTTCATCGATTTCACATGTACATTCTGTTATTTATGTATTGTGTACTTTTCAATCAAAAAACAGTGTTTAATCAACTGATTCAGCCGTGGTTACTATTTACATTTCATTTAAATTCTACTCAGATAAATTTCACATAAACATTACATTCAGACATTTTCACATGTACATTGGTGTTCAGGAAAGTTTGAATAAATATTTGGTGTGCCTGATAAATATTTTTAAATCAATCAAATAACGATAATAAGGAATTTTTTACCAGCAGCCCACCAAGACCATAAGTTGATTACCACCGTCAAAATATTTTTAAGTAGACCATTATAAGTTCTATTAGAGAGTTGGTGGCGCAGTCGGTAGCGCTCTGGATTTTGCGGCCACGGTAGCAATGCCACGGTTTCGAGCCCAATATAGTTATGTTATTTCGACTGAATTGTCTAACTCCTTGATTTGATAGTTTATGTCCACGCACTAATCCACTATAGCTATGTAGACAGGAAAAATAGGACGCAAAAGTTTACAAAATGTAAGCTACGTGAGTAACCTTATCTACTTTCATTCTTCCAGTGATAACACAGTGCACATCGGATATGCTGAAAACGCTCTTGATTGGTCGCTTTCATTTACACTATACGATCAAGATGATGATCATATTGAAATTTTTGCGTTCATGTTAATCAGGGTAGTCTTAAAAAAATTTTATTAAAATACTTCATTAAAAGAGTCTTAGTGAACTAAGGGTTACGTTTTGAAAAACATCTTATCCCCTCCTCTAACTCAATCAGCGCACGGATAATACAAGTTTATAACTAACGATCTGTTTGAATGTATTATGTCCATATTTATTAACAGTATCTTTATGTAAATAAAATGTAGTTTAGATACAGTATTTAAGCTATTACTAGGTTGATCACTTTTAGGGACCCTCTGGCTCACTGCAAACCAATCTTTGCTAGGCTGGGAATCTACACGTTGTATAGCCATTTCATCTTGCTTTGCACGGTACACAAAGACATGCTCTATAACATGGAACTCTACAAAGAGAGAGGTACCATACACGATCATCAGACCAGACAGCGTGGCCTATTGGACGTGCCTAGGGTCAGACGTTCAAGATCGCAAAGGAGCTATTCTACTGTGACCATTAAGATCTTTAACAAGTTGCCCAGCTCATTGAAGTCTCTTGACAAGTCTGGCCTATTGAAGAGACTGATCCCCTACCTGAAGGAAAGTTTAGCCTATCCACAGCCAAAGTATTTGTATAGTTTGTTTTGTTAGTGTGTTTTTTGTGATGTATATGTAGTATTTGAAAAAATGACGCTATCAATCCCTTCTTAGGGTAAAAGATGAAGACTCGGTAATAAGGTAATAAGGTAATACTATATTATATGAGCAATGTTCGGGCGATTGAACACTTGGTTGGCTGCTTGCTTGATTGCAGAATCAAGCAACGGCTCCTTTAAATTCTGGAAATAATTAATGTCTGACTCAAAAACGTATTCAATGCAGATTATTTGGCCAGATATAATAAAATAACGTAAGAAAATGAATCATACAGTAAAAATATATATATCATTGGGCTCACGGGTTGCCAAGTAGTATCGAAATAAACAATGAAAGTGCAAACAAAATAATTAATCATAATAGTTTTTGCAAACTACAGCCATCTACAGTGGCGGCTGGTGGGTTAAATGAACAGGAGGACTCACTTATTACTAACTACTAAAAGAGTATATTACGGATTTTGTGTATTACACCTAGGCCTACCTTCGATTGCTATTCCCTTTTCATGGTCTGTAATATTACCAATATCCGCTGAATTCACTATTAAAATAATAACAATCACTTATCACCATTACTGATTACCAACTCATTGGAGTAAAATAGATACATGAAACACAGCATGTAAACAAATAACCTGACTTCAGCTCCCATGCCTCACCGTATTATTTATTATAATTAGTAGTTTTTTACACATTTATCGGATACATATGTAAACCAATTTTAATTCAGTATGTTTGAAAATCTTCTGGGGGGGGGGCGGCGGTGTCTGAGAGTCCTTACGGACCGGCCGCCACTGGGGTCATCTAGGAAAACTACAGCATCTGGGATGAAGATTACACAGAGTAATAAAAAATGACCATTTATAAATAATGTATGCTGGAATGTTTTTTTGTTATTGGATGAACTGGTAGACATGAACAATCGACGGAAGGTACTAACTACTAATTAAGTGGCAAAGTAATTGTTCAGTTCATGTTTTTTTAAGTATTTCCTGGGTATTGCAAGTGAAAATAGTATAAAGAGTTTTGCACTTATACCCTGATTTGTTCCAAGTACCCGTTTCGCAGCCCCCAATAACAATCAATCAGGTAGATAGTAGATAGAGGCTCTGCGGGAGTCATAAATGTGATGAATGATCGCTGCAACGTGAGGGAGGATTTCCTTAACATCAACTAGGCAGTGACTAGACTGATAATGGCAACTGGGTGGCGCACTGATATCTTCGCAGGCGTACTCTAATGCAATTAAACTTTTATTATTAATATACCGTGTGACCCAAAAGTTCCAGCCCCCTGTCATTTTTTTATTAATAAAGATAAAAGTATAATATTTAGGGAATTTTTAAATGTTCAAAAAAGGTAGTTTTTGGTGCATATAAATTTTCACCCCCTCCCCCCCAAAAGGGGTAGTTTAGGGGTAAGTCGAAATATTTAAGAGTAAACCCCTATCGAGTTTTACATAATTTTAAAGGTTATAATCAAAGAAAAAGAATGGCGCAAACTAGAGGTCTCTACGTCAATCCTATCAAAAGTTTTTACAGTTCAAAGTTTAATTTTTTTTTCAAAATAAAATAACAATTTTTTAGAATGGCCGGCTTGTTCACCAGACCTTCCCCCCTCGATTTTTTTTGGGGGGGGGGGCTTTATTAAAAGCAAAATTAATGACACAAAACCTGCTAATCTCGATGAATTAAAAGCACGGATTGAACGAGCATGCCAGCTAGTCACACCAGAAATATTGGCAAATGTGAGGCAGGCATTAGAGTCCAGACTTTACTTCTGCCTGGAAGTGAATGGTGGACATTTTGAGCAGATAACCTAACTTTAATCGTGGCATTTTTTCTCTTTTTCACACGAATAATAATTACTTCTTCATTATTTACATAAGTGAGGATTTAATTTGATTAAATTTAATTTGATTTTTGATTTAAAATTAAAACTTTGAACTACCGACACTTTTGATAGAATTGACATAGAGACCGTTAGTTGGCGCCATTGTTTTCTTTGATTACGACATTTAAACTTATGTATAGCTTGATAGGGGTTTATTTTTAAATATTCTGACTTACCCCCAAAACTACCCCTTTTGGGGGGGGAGGGGTGAAAATGTTCATACATTAAAATTTCCTTTATTAATCATATAAACATTCCCTGAATATTATATTTTTATCTCTTTTAATAAGAAAATAACGTCGGAGTTGGGACTTTTGGGACACACGGTATAGAAGAGCAGATGTGTGTGTGATCGCTGGCTTGCTTGACTGCACGATTACCTTGAAAACGGCTCGAAGGATTTCCTTCAAAGCCTGGAACTAATTTCAGACTCAAAAACGTGTTCTATGCAAGTTACATGGCCAGAGAAAATCCAACAGCGCAGTAAAATTAATTTTAAATCGGAAAAAAGTAACATTGGGCCTTTTTGGGTCGCCATGTTATAAAGAAATAAACAACGAAAATGTAAACAAATAATGTCAACAAATCTGTTTTCAATCTACAGCCATCTTGAAAAACAGTGTTTGAGATAAAGATAGCATGTAGGATAAAGTGTACTTAAATATTATAATACTGAAATGTTTTGTAGTAATTGGATGAACTTGCAAACATGAAATAATAACAAGTCTCGGTCTACGAGGTACTCTTTGTATTTCAATTCCTGGAGTATCGAGCTATGCTTGGTAGTATTTTTATTTCTACCTACTAATCCCAACAATACAATATATAACAGAAAAATTTTATTTTTATTGTTCTAGGCCTACTCATATTTTTAATGATCCGTTGCAATCTTCAGTCAGCAAGCTGCAATAGCATTTTTCTCGACAGTTGGCTTTTAGTTCCCAACAATAAGCTATTGGACCTGCGACGATTTTTTCAACTTTCGCTTTTACGTAATTATATACAAGCTGTTAATAATGTAAGCTGCATGAAATACTTTTTCCAGCCATATACTAGTTATTTCCCAGCATTCAAAGAAACTTTGCAGCCGTTGTCAAAATAATAAATTGTGCAAAAATACAATTAGTTAAAGAAATACATACGTTGCACAGGTAGAAGATAATATAAACATTACTCGTATAATAGTTATGTCAAGTATCGAGAAGTCCGTGGGCTCAAAAAAACACACATTTAAATGCCAATGCCTTTAATTAATTATTTTTTCTTAGGTAGATTCTAAGTCTGTAAGTTATCTAAAATAAAATTCCGTATGATACGGTATTCTGATAATTAATTATTCGCTTTACTTCTTTTTATCCTCTAAAACCCGTTTGTTCTAATTACTAGTTGATTAAACAATTTTACCATTTACACAGAATACCCTCCATGGAATTGATGTTTGTTTGTTATTTTATTGAATTTTTGTATTATAACTGTACTCTTAATCCAGTGTATGATTGGAGTTATTTTCTGGATATAGAAAAGGCAAAAACCTCATTCCAACTTGAGATTGAATCATAAATATAATATTATTATTTCTAGGAATTGTATTTTTTATAATCATTGCTCATGTAATTAAACTGCATTAGTTGCCACATTAAAAGTGTATTTATAAGGATTTTGCTGTAGTGAAGTTAGTAATTAACAAGCATTAATTATTGAGGCCCCCACAGAAGCTTTGATTGTTTTTGCTCTTACCAAAACGAGTCATTTTATTGACATTGATCGCATCACGGCGAGTAACTGGTGGACCGAGCTTTGCTCGGTATTATTTTGCATTTACCAATTCATCCAATTACTAAAAAACATTTCGATAATATTCATAAATACACTTTTTTATTACTCCATTTGATTCCACACGCTGGATTTTATTGGCTTTAGTTTGCAAACAGCTGTTACTTTATTTATTTACACTTTCCTTTTTTATTTCGTTGCTATCATGGCAACTCGTAAGGCCAATGTTTAATTTTACAACTTTAAATTTCATTTCACTACGTCATTTGATTTTTTCTGGTTGAATGATCTGCATAAAAGACGTTTTTGAGTTATAAATAACTTTATTTAGACCTTGAAGGAAATCCCGGAGCCGTTTTTAAGATAATTTCGCCAGCAAGCACGCAAGCAAGCATGCATGTAAGATAACATTGTTCATATGAGAGTATAGGATAAATTAAGTTTTTTTTCAAGAGCAGATAGAAAATATTTAAAAGTTCTCAAATTAATCTTATTTTTACGTTGAATGACCACGTAATATATTAGTGTTTAACACTTCCCTATTGCCTATAGCTTTCTTAAAGGTAAAATTACAATCCTCAGTTTCTTCCCAGTGACTTCATCTAGCTCCCCACTCGTCCTATCCGTCTTGTGCAGAGACCCATGTGTCTGGTAGGAACACGTTGTGCGGCGACACCTTGTGTTAATGTCCATTACTAGTGTTAATATATGAGGATATTAACATTAACTTGCACCTGCTACTATTGTGGATCCATTATATGTATTTAGTGGCTATTTGTAGTTTTTAAAATATTGCCCTAATTATAACTTGATTCAGATTTTTTAGTTTATGAAATCGGTATAGTTTTACGCTTAGTAATAGTTTTCATAATTTGTTATTCTTTTTTATTTTTTAAAATTTTTTTGCCTCTTCCCATTCTGACCTTTTTTTACATAATTAGTTAAAACCGTTTTCTTTTTGGCTAACATATTTTCGTTGAATCCGAAGAATGCTATATTTATTATTATTTTTTGAACGATTAATTTTGGCAAGTCACTCAATAGAACAGTCTCATCAATCCAATGCAGTTAAAAAACGGCTTCAACCATATTTTAGCTCATGATTAACTTTCATTACGAAACATATTGAGGATATTGAATATTAATATTGAATATAACAATATTGAATATAATATTGAGGATATTATTATTGAATATTGATAATATTGAATATTGAGAATATTGAATATTGAGATGTAACCGCAATATTATGTAAGTTGATAAACACGATTTCATTTAAAATAACAAGATTCTGTAGCTAAGCAATCGTTCGCTACAACTTCGACCCATTCGGAAGTAATGCAATGTAGGATCGTTGCGTTTTCTCGAATTGAGTGCGAAGTTATAAACTGCATTTGGAAATTACTTTGTTAGTCGTGCACGGAGGTGTGCTTCAAGTACGTATCAATCTTTGCGAAAAGTTCTCGACCCTTCGGTTGGTTGTGATACCTCTTTACTTAGCTTAGTGCCAGTACTAGCTTATGGTATCTAATACGTATATAGTACTAGCGTATACTATATATATAGTACTCTACCAGTCTGAACAAAGAGCTACATACAGTACTTGCATTTAAAGACGTTTAACTTGGAAGAATGATAGATGATATATATGTATGTTAGATAGATAATACTGTTAGATGATATATATATATATATATATATCATCCAACATTCTTCCAAGTTAACCTTCTTTAAATGCAAGTACTGTATATAGCTCTCTGTTCAGACTATAGAGTCATTTATAAGTTAAATATCGATAAGCTATATATATACAATTGTATTTAAGTGACGACTAAGAATGTTTTTATCGATATTTAACTTATATAGGACTCTACTAGTCTAAACAAAGAGCTACATACAGTACTTGCATTTAAAGACGTTCAACTTGGAAGAATGTTATAAGATTAAAACTTGTTTATTAATTATTAACAGTCTGCGTCACTTTGTGACTGGAAAACAATGATTGAAATGAGCTCTAGTGCTATGCACATTACTAATGAGGTTTTGCAGCGAAAAAACATATTTTAATGAGGGATATGTGTATTTCTTAATATTTTTTATATATTTTTTCTATATGTCGCTGAATCAAATATCATATCAGAGCAAACCTTTAAAATTTATCTACCACTTTAGACATCGAACTTCAATGTGCATTGGAAATTCGTTCCAGAAATCTATTATTCAATTTTCTTCAACAGTGACTATATATGTTCCACACCTTGTTGTGCAACAAGACAGCCATTTATGTATTTTACATATTACTTTCGCTTTGACTTTAAAGCAGAATATCAAAAAGCAAACCAACCAAGCAATATAATTAAACTTTTCGTATTTTTCATGAAAATTAAATTTTAACAAATATTTGATCCTAATTCAGGGACAGTTTTGAAATATAATTGCTTGGCGAATATGTAAATGTTAGACAGTTCTTTAGTGCAGCAAACGATTGTTTTTCCAATGTCAACCTGGTAGTTTACAGGGATCATTATTATTGGCCAGTATATTCGTGTTCATGTTGTAGAGATTGTTAAAAAATATTGAAATCCAGACTTTACATTTATAGTTTATTTCGGTTTCCGTTCTTTTTTTGTGTGAAATAAACAGTGAAACAAATTGATGAGACTGTGAGGTGTTGTTGCATTAGGATGGATACTTTCCCTTACGGCGAGTGAACTATTTTTCTTTCGTATAGTAAAATTGTATTTTTATAAATAATAACAATTATATGGATATTTTCCGAATTTTAATAACGGGCTAATCTATGTTTGGGATTAGCAGTTTAATGATATAACACTTATTTATCTGGGTTATAACAAATTGCAAGCCCTTTATACTGCAGTGTAACTGTGATACTCTTTAGTTTTCACCATCTGTTTTGTTATAAACAAATCTGAATTGGAAAAGTTTCTCAGGTTTTACAGAAGATAGCAGCGTATTCGCTGAAATTTCAAAAGCCTCCTTGGTGAAGGCTTTTCACGGCATATTTTCCGAACCCGCAAAAGCTACATCTTAGAGCTTTAAATTGTTGCAAATATGCATAGACAAATTGAATTTTAGAAGGCGGTATGCAGAGTACAAGTCACAGAAATTCTTTTAAAAATATAGAAGCCCCAGATATTTGTTTTTATCTTTGATCTTGAAATATTCCTATGGACATCACCAGTATTCAAAACCTGTATTATCATCATAGACAAAGTTTATATTTGTGAATTGTGAAGTTTTATACCGAATAAAGTTATTTAAATCTTTTAGTGAAACACCATTTTACCTAAGATCAGAGACATAATGTTTTCCATTTTAATTTTATCATAACACTATGAGGTCAAATTAGAATAAACATAAAAAACCTCCCACAACAGTTTTAACAATACATGCAAACATAAAAACAGCTCGTAGTATTATTTCAATAAAATATTTAATACTAGTTAAGATAAATTGTAAACATGATTTAAAGTGTGAGAATATAAATGAATAAAGCATGTTGTTATCAATAGGAAAATGAAAGTCCTGGAAAAATTTAGCAAGAGAGATTATGAGAAAAACCATGTTTGAAGGAAGGAAATAATGGTTGCCAGATAATATAATGGTTGCCATTAATAAATCATAAGTGTAATTTTTCCGCACCTGCCTTGCAGCTCAAGGAATTTTGTAATTAATTTATATTTAAAAAACCGTATATTTTGAATTAAATTGAAAAACCCGTCAAAGAAAATTCCGCTACTGAAAGGTATCAGTGTTCAATCGAAATCGCAATAACCATACTACTCTGAAATTATCGACTCACACGTGGAGAAACACTCCGAGAACAAACCACAAACCGGACACCAAGGAGTGTCTGGGAGGCAGCCTCGAATAAAACTTGATGAATCTATTAAATCGCCGGTAATGGAGGCCGGCCCAATTATATCGACTCTTATCACCCGACTATTATCATAACCGAATCGAATAAATTGTCGGAGATAATTAGATAAATTGTCGGACCCGGTGACATCCCGGGGCCGGTTCTGTCCACTCCTACTCGGCTGGAACTCGGTGCGCCCGGCCGTTGATGTCTCCGACGACGTCGGGCGTAGCCACCGCTAGGTACATGGCAACATCGCACCACTAGTAGCGCTCGTAAATGGCAACATCGCACCCAAGGGTTCCAACATTTATACTTATTTAAAACAATAGGGTTTTTTGTGATAAGACTCATCCTTCAGTTCTAAGCCGATTAAGGTGCCGTTGAAAAAACTGCGTGAAGTTTTGCGAGGAATGAAAATTATGGAGGTTGGAATAATTTTCCTGGAGCAGAGTTGAAGAAATTTATATTTTAATTTATAATTTATGACTGTGAAATTTTTTTGTTATTTACAACGTCGAATGCAATATATTTTTTTTCTATGTGTATTGAATGTAGTTATTCTAAGATTGATACCATTCATTGTACAGTGTACAAAATATGAAAAAAGGATTTTTGAATTGAATTGTATTGGAATAAAGGGAAGAGCTCAAGTCAACCTTAAAGTTTTGAATTCGTCCATAATATTCTACACTGGAGATAAATTTTAAGGAACAGCTAATTTTAATCAACATTTATTTATCAGTCCTCGTAAACAAAACCTTAAAAGCTGCTAAGCAGCGCGTGGTCGCTAGTTATTTCTTAAGGCCCGGTTTACATTGGCCGAGTTGACGGACGAGTTGGACGGGCGAGTTGGACTCGACCGACGCAAACCGACCCTGAAAAATGGGCGAGTCGAGTGGCGGGCAAGTTGGCATTTTGAAACTGAAGGAATCAGCTGATCCTAACATGTCGGCCGATGTAAACCGGCCTTTAAGGTCCCATTTGTTGCTTACTTAAAATAAGCTGACTATGTGGATAGATTATCTGGACTGAACAACCCTTACAAAGCGACGTCTCTATTTCTAAGGCCGCGGCCTTATTACTTGAGATGGCTATGCTTCGGGACGTTTGGAAAATGAAGCAGGCTGTAGTCCAACATGGAGAGCAATGGTGTAACTCCTGGAAAAACACTTTATTATTATTTGTTAAATGAATTAGTCAGCCGAATAACAACATGTTTTCCTCCACTCCCGTATTTTTCTACTTCCTTTCTCTTTCATCGCTGTAATTCGTTTAAGTAACCTCTCATACAGTTTGTATGAAAATGCAATAATGCAAAGAAAAAACATTTGCCGCAGAATCAGAAAAAAATATGTTGATTAACTGAGCGTAGTAGTGGAGAGTGCTAGTAAACAAACCTTTCTTTGGTCGCCTGTTTGTATTGAAAAAAGAAAAGATCTATTTTCATCTAATCCCATGCAATTATGCGTAAAAGGAACGCTGAATTACTGTTAAACATGATCCTTTTATGGGAAGAATTGAAGAGGATAAAGTGCATATTATTTCGAATTGCCACAGCATTTCTGAGAAGTACGAAAATTAACTGAGAAGCAGAAACAAGTTATAGTCTAAAGCCTTTTAAGTTTAGAAATGACAAAGAAGAGTTACGGCTTTCGGTAGCGGACAGTAACTGCAGTTTTATGGCCGGGAGCGCAAAAAAGGCAATAACCGCGCTTGTGCAGAGCACTGCAGCTCTACGTAGGCGCATTCGATGGCAATAGTTCGACGTCTCAGATCAAACCGGTGATATTTTAATTTTCTTTGAGTGAAGAAAATTAGTTCTGTTTTTTAATGGCTATAATATGTGCTGTAAAGTCAATTACTAAAAATTTGGAAAAGTTGATGAAGCAAAGGCTATCTAGGTCTAATATTATATAAATATATCCTTTCCAAATAGTCATACGTAATAATATAAGTCCTTGTGCTTAGTAAAACACGCACAGTGTGAAAATCCTGTTAAATATTAATAAACAATTTTATCGAGGGAGTACAACTTTTACAAATGTTATAATCTTGGCATCTTTAACCTTCTCTCTTCTTAAATTGTTTCTATTTCAGCGTATAATGTGCATGCATTCTCCACTAAAATTTCACGAATCTTTTGTGACCAAGAGCACAACTCTAAGGAACTTCTGTTTATGAATAAAGCTGATGTGATTCAAAATATGGTCCTTGATAAAAAAAACACGAAAATGTATTAAAAGGTGTTTTAGTTTCAATTACCTTAAACAGACATGGCTGTGTTTAAACTAATGTTTCTTTTATAAAACTACTTCTAAACTGTATTTCAGTTGGGTGATAAGTGTCGATATAATTGGACCGGCCTCCATTACGGGGAATTTAATAGATCCATCAAGTTTTATTCGAGGCAAGTCGTGTTGTCCGGTTTGTCCTGGGACCATTTCACCACATGTGACTTAATATTTTCGGAATAATATGGTTATTTTGGCACAGTTTGTTAAATCAATACTACCAATTAAGGATTTCCCTATTACTGATTTTACATGCCAGCATTTTTCTTTAACTGCTAGTCTCTAAACTCATTTGTAGATTAGTACGTAACTGCAGGAAATTTTATATGTTGAATTGAATTACGAAATTTACTTATGAGCCTGTCACTGTTGAGTTTATTAACAGCTTATATAATCTAGGAGAAGATATAGGAGAGGTATTGTGGCTTTTACTGTATAAAAAATAAAAGAGTGGGGAAACGAATAGGAATTTTGAAGGGGATATTTTTAATTTGTCGTTTCACCATTTAGATACCTTGCAAATTATCTTTTAACGTGCCTTTCCTCTTTAACTTAGTGTTATTTAGCCTTACTAAGTCATGAGCTGAGTATAGCCAAGCTTGTCATTTAAATTTGGATGCGTCCATAACAGTTCAACGCTGAATCATTAAATTTAGGAAGACATTAAACTTTGTTGATAATAGTAGGGTACTTAACTCAACTGCAAATCAACGCCATTAAGAACCTGGAAAGTGAGGAGAGGTTAATATCTTGCAAAAACTAATATACTGCTAATATGAAATGTTTTCAGTTAAAGCTGCCTGCATAAGAATATTTTTAGTTAATAAGTAACATTTCATTTAATTTGTACTGTGAAGTAGCTTAAGTTCTATATGGAATAAACAATGTTTTTCATTCATTCATTCATTCATTCACTTTCTTTGTTTCCTAACGAAATGATTCCACCAACCGGTGGGGAGGGGGGAGAGAGAGTAAGCGTTACGATCTTCTATAGTACATCTTGATCTATTTTCATCGTTTAACCGATAATTTATGTGTTACATAATATTACGTGTTTTTCCCAATCATACCTTTTTTCTCATTGACATTAAAAAATGTACAGGATTTAAAAAAAATATGACCAACTTTATACTTTGAAAAAATCATATTTTTACAGATCTCTTCAGAGTTTTTTTAGTTGAAACGTTCATTTTTACAATACCTAAATATTACAAATTAAGGAAACCAAAATTAAGCATGAAAACATCTACATATTTTAGAAAATTAATAATAGACCCATAGCTTAACAAATGCAATGAGTCACAAATCGTAGCCAAGATTCCCCCGGCTTCTTCGCAATACCTACAGATGAACGGGGCGAAGATACAGGCAAGTTTACTGTTTCCTGCGTCTCCTTGTCTCATTTCCCATAACTTTGCTTCTAATAGGCGTTTTCGTATGCTAATTAGATATCACTATCAGGCAGGTTGCGACGTCTCCTATCTTGTTTACGGTTATAGATCTTTATACCTCGATACGTGTATTTTATAGTTGTCTTAAATATTCAAACTATTTTGAATACATGGCTGGTCAAGTGTTATAAGAATAGATTAAAAGGTACTCTTTGCTCAGTGTTGGTTTTCCAGTTGAACAGGAATGCACTTAATAGAAAAATAAGGGAAAAATTATGTCTCTTCGAATTGTAGAGGTAAAATAAATCAGTAATAGTAAATTTTATTCTACTAAGGACTAAAGTGACGCTTTGCGTAAGAGCTGGGGTCGAAAAATGGCCGAGTAACAAAAAGCAACTTTAGTCCCGTGTGTTGAAGTATGTTATTCGTTATACAGCTCATTATATTCCGCTAATTAATTAAAAACCAAAAATTTCACAGCTTGTTTACCTTTAGCCGACAATTCCCATCGAGGCTTTCATCTTTTTTTAACTCTTTTCTTTTGGCTAAAGATCATACAATCATGGGAAGCCTATAAAAATTTTACAATTTACAAGATAATTTCATGGAGTTTTAAGGAACTTTTGAGCTAAAGTTTTCTATATTAGTGTGATATCTTGGAACTTTTGTTCTGTTGTTTGTACTAAGGGAGTATTGTTATAACAGATGTCCAATGTAGGTATGATTTCATAGAGAGCTGGGATTAATCTAGATCCCGCTATATTTAAAATTATTTTGAATAGTGATCATTTCGTCCTCATTTGAGTTGGCGGTTCCCTGGTTCACTACCCTTCTAGGTTCGTGAGAAACAACACCACCATCATTATACTCAGGTACAGCTGTCTCCCCGGTTGAGGACGAACGGTGGTTTCAGACAGGAGAAGGCTTTTCTTCTTGTTCTTTCTATTTAAAACAATCAGCTGATTTTATGTCCCATTTGGGTTTAGGTTAGATTGACAGTAAATAACAATTTATCTACAGAGGGGGCATAATATTACTGTTTCCTCGATTTAGGCTATAATTTTACCCATTGGTAATACCATAGCCATCTCTAGTAATCAGGCCGCGGCCTTCGACCTGGCAACGTCGCTTCTCAAGGGTTTTTTGCATAGTAAAACCATTGACTTTCCCTTACAGAGCCAGCTGGTTTCAAGTAAACAAAAAATAGTGCTATAAGAGAGTATGGTTAACCAAATCACCTGAACCCTTAGGCGCAATGTTGCCATTTATTAGCGCCGCGGCCTTGTACTAGAGATGGTTATGGTAATACCATAGCCATCTCTAGTAATAAGGCCGCGGCCTTCGACCTGGCAACGTCGCTTCTCAAGGGTTTTTTGCATAGTAAAACCATTGACTTTCCCTTACAGAGCCAGCTGGTTTCAAGTAAACAAAAAATAGTGCCATAAGAGAGTATGGTTAACCAAATCAGCTGAACCCTTAAGCACAATGTTGCCATTTATTAGCGCCGCGGCCTTATACTAGAGATGGTTATGGTAATACCCAATAAGCATTAACGTCACAAACTTTGGCTCCACAGGCCTTATAGAAGTTAGGTAACTGTTCTCTTCTTCTCTACAGACCTTGGTTTTACTTTATTTAAAACGAACAGCTCGACTTCAGCTTATTCTTTTACTCACTGGGGATAAAAGGAGCTTCTTTAGCGTGGCAACACATTTAATAAAAACTGCCGTTTTCTTAGTGGTATAGCGAAAAATTATTTTGAGTGATATATGTTTATTTTACTTAGACAGGTTATTCGGAATTCCTTTCAATACGAGATAGTAAAGGGTTTGCTTCATCGAGGTTCGAGGTGACGAGAAATGACGTAGGGATTTAATAGAGTTTATTTCAAAAGTCGAAAGAATATACTGGTGTGTCAGAGTTATCCTGGTTAATAATGGAGGAAACCCACGCCAAAACAACCCTCGGGCTTTGATACCATAGAAACGAATTTTTTAATTTGAACCCAGTTACAGTAGACTTCTTCGAATCTAAACCTTGAGGCAATATACCTTCGGAATCAACCACTTACCAAAAGTAAAGGGTGTTTTTTTAACACAACCCATTTTTAAGATTGAATAATGCACATATAAAGATTAAATGAGTATTACCTTTGCATTTTATACAACCTATCATTCAAATTTCATCACATTTAGCTTACATTATGTGTTCAAACAATTCGCCATTCACATGTATACAAAGTTGTATTCTCTCCATCAAATTGGCAAAGTACCTCTTTGAATTTCTAGTTAATACATTTTAGATGTTTGTTTTGAGGTGCTGAATATCATGTGAATTTTTTTCGTAGGGCTTACTTTTTATGTATCCTAAAAGAATATAATATAATGGGGTCAAATCTGGGCATTTGTGGGGAATAATCATTCACTGATATAATGAAGTTTTGGGTTGCGTTAAAAAACCCCGTGTTGAATAGTTTACACCAATAGTCTCGCGTTTACCTCCTCACCCGCGCGTCCCAGCCGCTCCACCATCGCGTGCGGCGACGTGTCTGTCCGATCGGACTTATAAATATTAGATGAGCGATAAATCGCGCGCGTTATTTATCGCGCGGGTAAATACACGTCGGACCCCGCGGTTAGGCGAATGAGAAAACAGACATGAGATCTCTATTGGGCATAAGTCACCGCCGTGTGTCTCTGTCTCTGAGTCTGCCTCTGTAATTAGTGGATCACTCCGTACTGTGATTTTATATTGCGTTTTAGCCGCCGCCGGGAGGCTGAAGGATTTATGGAACTGGTCTGTCGGCGGCGGTGAAGGCGCGAGGTGATGCGAGAGCGTATTTGGAGGTGGAAAGTGTCTTTCGCTTCTGCTCCGGATGTGAGCGGTGTTGGGTTTTAAACGGTTTAGGTTGAGGGAGCAAACACCTGTTTCACAATTTGATCATAGCGTTGTAGAGCTTTGTCATGTTAAAAATAATATGCGTCGAAGTTAACGTGATAAGAAAAGTGTTTTACGTAACTTTAACTGTTAATCCTTAAATCTGTGGAATAACTATTTTGATTAAGATACATTTAAAGACTAAGGCCTGATTTCATCGAATTTTAAACCACCGTGAAGGCTCAGTTTGTTTAATTTTATCAGCTGTATAATACTATTTCCCTATCATTAACGGACGGTTTATTAACCGACCCTTAACTGATGTTTGGTGAAATCAGGCATAAGTGTCATGTATTTTGTAATATAACGTAAACAAATATACAACGAATTCAAGTTCTGATCCCCCAGAATCCAGTTTGAATTTTGTTGTTTTATGATTACTCATCTGCAGCCAGTTTACAGTTAACTGAGGATTAACTTATAGCAGTTATCGTTTTAACGTTTTCTTCGACCATTTTATCATGGTGACTTACATGTCGCAATGTTACAAATTTTCAACTTCTTAAGATCCATTTTTTATTACATTTTTCCCGCCAATTAACCTGCATATAACACGTTTTCAAGTCAGAAGTGAGTTACTCTCATCATTTGAAAGGAATCTTCGCAGCGGTTTTTGCGATAATTGTGCAATCAATAAAACAATCAATCAACAAGCAAAGATATACAAGAACACATTTCTCGTTTAAGAGAACAATATGACACCCATAAAACCCTTAGTTTTCGGTAATAAAACTATTTACAAAATATAATACTGTTTTACATGTTTTGTTTTTAAATATATAATACATATAACATACATGTATACTTACATATAATTTTTGTTCTTAGTTGTTACAATTTTACCATAATGTGCATGTTGCTATGTTTTTAATTCTGTCGATGACATCTACAACTGGGAAAACATTTCTGTGGTAGCTTGATGAGGTAAGTTAATATACCACGTAACCGCCGTCGCCTTTTAATAGGAGCAGAAAAAGATCGATGACAGAATACACGTTATAATAAACCATTTTTAAATTCAACGTGACCCACTTCCTTCAACATCAATTAGTTTAAATTTTTTTATTGCTTTCTGCAGTAGACGTATTAGTAAAATAGACTAAAGCAAGTACTGTCAAACAAACACAGGTCTATTTTAGCCTCTTGTTTGAAAGTGTTATTGATTTTTCAAGAGGGTTGTTTATTTGCATAGCTTATTTCTTGTCCATTGTAATTACTGGAAAACATTTTGTAAAAATAATGCACTATTTTAATTTAATTTAATTTCATATTCAACGTGACCCAGAACCTTAACCCAAAACTTAAGAAAATACAGTTTAAAAATCAAATCGATATGTAAAAAGCCCATTTTCCGAGACGGGGGATCGGCCCATCAGTCACCAGGGGACGGATCAAGGTAAATCAGCTACACTTTAGAATCCGTCTCCTTCCTTAAAATCGAAGTTATGAATCGATATTTTTCGATTTGATATAATTAACCGATTTTCTTTCAATATATGTTTTACTGTTATTAATTTTGAACTTTTTTGAAATAAACAATTTAGGTTACTGTTTATTAAAATGTCGGTTGCAGTCAGTTCTTTTACTATGGAATTACAATTAGAGAACTGACAAACTTAGAATCAGTAACTCATTCATGGATTGCAACATTTTTTTTGTTAACTAATTCAGTTCCATTTGGTTTTACGATGATTCTAGGAATGAAACGTGATAAAAGTGATGGATATATTTGACAATGTAACTGCAACGTGGATGTAGGTAAAAAGGATGGAGGTAAATCACGAACCTAGAAATTCAACAGCTACATGCGTTACCTGGTTCAACAATTCCAGTTTTTAATTTTTTTTCTACCATGTTCGACTCGTACCTAGACAATTTTATGCGTCGGTAGTATCGAAGTGTCATATAAAAGGTATTTTCTCAATTTAGAAGGAGCAGCTAAAGTTTATGTACTTACACATTATTTAATTGCAACCATGTTGTTGTGTTCTTTAATATTTTATTTCGATTAAATCTTTACAATTGCTGTATTGTTTATTTACCAAACCATCTTGCAGATAAACGTCTATGCCTTAATTATCGTTTCGATGATAATATCGAAATGTGGTTTTGGTAATCACAATCGCGATTGTAAATTTAGAAAAATATCGATTCTTAACGATTTGAACGTGGAGACGGTTTCTAAAGGTTCACCGGATTGGCCCATTAGTCACCGAGGGGAGGACGGATCAAGGTAAATCAAACCCGGCTGTTTCTAAGTTATGGCGGCCTGCACATGAAGTCAGCTGTTTTTCACGTGGTAATTGGAGACCCGCGGAGAGAGTCGGGATCCTAATGTCCAATAAAGTCCTGGATCTGTCACCGGCTTGACGATTTATGGCTAATGGACTTTGAGTCGAGAAGTATTACGTTTAATACGCACTTCGGAGCTGCGGAGCTGATGATATGTCAAGCTTTGTTGCAGATTGAGTAGCTTAAGTTCGTTCTGTATGGGGAATTGAAGTAGATCGGGTGGGATTTAAATGGTGTTAGGTTATAAGTGTTAAAAAAGACTAGATAACACGTAGCTCGAAATCGAGCAAAAATCATATGGTAATAGAATGAAGAATAATCAGCCTATTTATAAATTTTTAAAGTTTAATCAAAGGGCTAACTTCATTAACAAAGTTATGGCTTAACTAGGCCTACTGAAACTTTTAAAGTTAATTTGATCTACCGCAGGAGTTTCTGGTAAACTTAAACGATTTTTTAGGGAACACCTTCATTTTCCCATGTCCTCTTTTTTCTGAAATGTATATTTTAACACCGGCAAAAGATCACGCTCTGCTTACAGCAACATGTAGCTGACCGAGAGCAAACACTGGCGCCATGAGCAATGACTTCATTTAGGGATTGCCGCTGCACCTTATTCATAATTATCGCCAAAACAGATATTGTAGGGAACAGCTGTCTTTATAGGCAACATTTCGTTTGTTTCAAAAACGGGTTAGTGACACACTTCTCTACCAGTCTTTTAATTCTTGCATGAAATGCAACCCACCGCAATGAAAACATTTTTAGTTCATTGGTCTAGGGTTGGAAGAAGCATCAAATGTTACATCGGGAGGGCGATGCCAGCGGTTCTTTCCTATTCTTTCGACCGGTCAAAGTTCGTCTTCTTCTTATCGGTGGCATTATAAATGCACCAAATTCAAAAATAGATTTGCTCAGGTTGATATCACTTTAAAAAACACTATGGACTATCGTAAACTACATTTTAAAACTGTGTAACTGCAATGTTTAAGAGCTTTTAAAACTTCATAACATAACCTAAATTACGTAATAGATCTTTTAAAAAAGAAAACTGTTGAAAACAAAGACAAACCAGCTGTAAAAAACTGCTCTTTTCGAAAAATTATTTATAATTAATTGCTGCAATCTGTAATTTACCTGTAGAACTATTTCCGAGCTTGGCCGTGTGTTCAGTTTGTAAACAAAGTAAATTGAGCTTGATCAAATGTCGATGAATAGCGCCACTGTTCCGAAAATTCAGCCCTTTACTGTACTTTAGTGACACCCTTTTTTAAAAATACTGAAACTTGTTGACAAATCTACATAAAATTCCCTTTAATTTTATACCTCAAACGTTAAAATCGGTCCAGCCGTTATTGCGGTTGGACTGTGAAAAGAAAACCGCTTGCGTATTAATATATAGATTTGGATTGACCGATACATTAGATACATTAGCTGAAATGGCGACCTACCCAGGTAGGTATTTTAAGCCAAGTATGAATGACAGATAAGTGAAGGATGATTGTGGCGCGATCTTGTAGTCTTGTTACTGACTAAGGCCGACATATTCCTTAGACAGGACTGTTAATTAATAGCCCAACAGCCAATGGCAACTAAGGGACCTACATTTTAACGTGGGATCCAACCACGATTCCCCGGATAACAATTTACGAACTGGTCTAATTATGAGGATGGTCACATGAACGAGCACTCAATAGTGCGGACGTTAATCCTCACTAAGGAACACCGCGTCCACAAGCCATCGCTCATAACTATCCACAATTCGTGACCTCCAAGTAGCTGGATTACAGGACACGCCACCGTCCCAGTCAGGACTTTACAGGGAGTAAATAGTAGGTAAACTTCATTGTAATAAATGCAACCACAGATTTGCGTTTGTTTGGAGATGTAAAAGTGTATTAAAACTTCACCACAAACGCTTTTTGTGTCCGGTTGAAAATAAGAAGTACGTTTATGGCTATTAGCCACTTGAAATTAATGGTTACTCTAACTAAAAAAAATCTCTGCACTTACCAAATTGGGTAGTGCAGCCCTTAAATGTCAAGAGACCGGTTTTGGTTCTATGACGAACCATCTTCAGTCATGAAATTAATCTATAATATTATTAATTATATTTCTTAAAATAAGGAGAATGACATTTGTAGTATAACTGGTGCCAAATCTTAAGGCCCAGTCCGTCCGTAAGACTAATATTAATTTTAGCATTGGGCTTATGGACGGCGTGGGCCTTAAGATTTGGCACCAACTATAATTAGCAAAACACATGCATTTAAATACCCAAAGCGTTATTCCTTAACCCTTACTAAATGAGACGCGATTTAGTTTTATTTCGTGTTTACCAGATCATCAAATTACCATAAAACAACGAAACATTTTTTATGTTTTCGATGTACATAAAAACGTCAAGAAACAAAGAAAACACAATTAGAGAACCTCTCCCATATAGCCGGTAGTTGAAGGAAGCAGATGCACAATTTAATTTTAAGAATAGATTGCTGAAGCGTTGACATCTTATTTAAAAAAAAAATAAAAACTTACCAAATTTGGTAGTGCAGCCCTTAAATGTCAAATAGTATTTTTGTTACAAGAGACCGGTTTTGGTTCTATGACGAACCATCTTCAGTCACGTAATTAATCTATAATATTATTAATAAATAATAATAATATTATTAATATTGTTAATTTAAAAAAAAGAATGACTTGAAGTATCTTAAAATATGACTTACATGACTGAAGATGGTTCGTCATAGAACCAAAACCGGTCTATTGTAACAAAAATATTATTCGACATTTAAGGGCTGCACTACCAAATTTGGTAAGTTTTAAATTTTTTAATTTTAACATTAGAACTCAAACGAACCTTTCCGCAGCCGACTGCTGTACAACCGCCGAAAACGTGAATCACAACCAAATCACCGGTGAACAGTGGCTCCTGCCAGTGACAACCCGACGCCCCGCCTAGTGTCACGGTCGTTTGATACGGTGATAAGAAGACCTTCCCACGTTAACGTCCAACGACCGACGACCGCCGCCGCCGTCGTTAACGTGAGAGTTTAGGTGCTGCGACGCCGTTCGCCAACATACCCCGGTAAATAAAATAAACTTGTTTGGGACATTTAAATTTCAAACCGGCTTCTGCAGGAGTGAATAGGTCCTTTCTGGTTTTGATTTTTAAACTGGTATGTTTAAGCAATTTTCGATTTCGCAGCAATAAAGAATGAGTGAGTGTAATAGGCGACGAGGGAATTTTATATTTGGCTTTCCCCATTATCAATAATTCTAGAATTCCATATAGAAAAGTATCTATGATTTGGAAAACTTTTTCAGAAATATTATGTGTGCATTTAAGTTGTAATCATTAACGGATTGGTTAGATTTGTAATTAAAAAGGACACCATTAGTCTCTAAATCGTAAGGGCGTGTGAGTAATGATTTTTAAAATCGATTTGAGTAAAAAAAAAAAAACTTGCGAGTCTACTTTTACTGAGTCGAATATATTGAAGAGTAGAATTTAACAGTGCTCACAATTGTAATTCATTGTAATTTGAGCCTTTATTGTTTTTTTTTTGTTTTGAACCTATGGTGTTGGGAGTGCAGGATAAATATTTATCAAATGTATATGTGTTTATTTATTTTACTTAAACCCTGTCTGTTTTCTTTTGCTCTGGACTCTTAACTTTTGTAAATTTTATTCTGTGGTGGAACCCCTAAACGGACATTACGTCCTAGGGGCCCTATTTTTTCTGTGCAAATTTAGGAGTATGGTCAGCCTGGTTTCTTTAATATTTAGAAATAATATTATTTTGTTGTTATGTATAATATGAAATATCTAATGTACAGAAAAATAAAGATTTATTTATCTATTTATTTACTTCTACATAATCATCATATAAAAATATTAATCAATAAAATGTAATATTTTAAAGTTATTCAACTTGAAAGACGTGTTCCTTAGTTCAAAGTCAACCTTTTTTCAAAATGAAGTGACGATATTTCAGGCCTTGTTTTATATGCCTTCATAGCCTTACACAATATTTAAATCAAAAATCAGCCTGATGTTATAGACACCCAGTTAAACTTTAAATACTTAACACTTTAACAGTCGAAGATTTATAAAAAATTTAGTGTTAGTATTGCATTTAAATAATAAAAATAAATAAAAAAATTAGATCAGTCTTATTGAGAATTAGAGAGTAACAATCTAAAACTCCAGAAAGGATTAAAGTGATGTACATAAATTAATATTAATTACTAAAAATACACTTTGACTATATCAAATTAAAACTTGTTTTTTGAAATAGGGGTCTAAAATATTTTATTTCCCTTATTTTAATAACATTTTTAAATTTGGTATCAAATTAGTTTTACAATAAATTAACATATTTAAAACATATTAGATAAATACCCCCGTCGCAGCAAACCTGCGTACTCAGCGAATTTCTAAAGAATTATTTTTCATATGGGAGCTTATTTAATTTATGTAAGAGAAAATTTTTCAAAAACCTTATGTAATTATTGCAAAAAGTATATTATATAATAATTGAAGAGCTTACGATATAAAGGAAATAATCATGGGAATCACTTCGGTATCCACTCCAGTAATACGCTTTTTGTTATTCTTATAATTATCAGTCTAATATTTTTTTATAAGTGTATTCTTGTTATAGTATAAAAATGTAAGCAAACATACAATCAATATCTAAAATCAGTCAAAATCAAAACAAATAAAATAATCATATAAACAAATTAAATCCAAACATATGATTCATCTTAAAATTTAAAAAAGCTTGTTGCAGCAAACTTGCATACTCAGTTAATTTTTAAAGGATTTATTTTTTATATGTGGGCATATTCTACATTAGTTAGGGAAGTTGTTGTTTTGAATATTTAATTTTGTTTAAATATTAATTTAAATAAGTAAATTTTATTATACATGTTCTTATTTCTCAATAATTATTCATATTCTAATAATTTTTAATAAATGTATACTTGTTATAGTACATAAAAGTTAGCAAACATGTTATCAATCTACCCAGATCCAAGGAATAAAAACAAATCAATCATCACATGAACAAATTAAATTCAATATCATATGGTTTGTAATATAATTTTTTTAATCCCATTTTTGGGGAATTCAATAAAAAATGTAGGTATTTATACCAGAATTTGGATAGTTCTTGTCCCTTCAGGGGACAATGTACTGCATTTAGCAGATCCGATATCTCAGTAACCGATTGATGTAGAGTAATCATTCAAATTGCTATATTGTTTAATTTTTTAAGCTGAATTCAATTTTGACACTTAAATTTACAAAAAATTAATATAAAGATAATAAATCCTAAAAATAGATTTTATTTTGTCAAAAACCCCTCCTTAGAGTTAACTTATCGCGCTGGTTTTCGAACTCGAAGTAATAAATGTCACTCTCGACGTATGTACCAAATTTCATTGCGATCGGACCTTTTTAACAAAAGTTATCGCGCCTACGGACAGGTATATATATATATATCCTTATATATATATATATATATATATATATGAAAATGAACGAACGGTGTTTTTGGGGTCTGGGGGCATCAAAATGAAAAGTTACGGTGGTCCCATGCTTAAGTCTTACCATGCCGCCTACGGTAATAGCTACTTCCCTATAGGGGGAAATTCGCTAAAACGAGTATTTGCTATGTATATTTTCCACCATCACAATATGTATTGAACCCTCCACTTATTCACTTCCCCGTCCATAATCGACTCTTCCTCGCATTTTCACCTCCGCTCCAATAACAATCCAAAATCCGAATTCCCCCGACCCCTAACAAACCGGGTCGGATAAATCCCACAGTTTCAATTAAAAGCAATAAACAAACCCCCCCCCCCGTATCACCGGGGAGAGGCAGCTTTAGTTTATTATCGTTGATTAGGCGCCATATTTGCATGATGGGAAGACTGACTTACACGTCCATAACTCGGCGCGGCAATAATTACCAACACGGTCCGAAGTAATTATCGTATATTATTTCGACCGTGACGACGCAGGACGGGCTGTACTGTCTTGAAAGGTCGGCTACATGTTTCCAATGACATAAATCCCTCTCGAGGCGGTCCCATGGCACAAATCACCGTCGCCGATAAATTAAAATAGGCTCTCAATTGATGCCCTGTGCGTGTTCAATTAACCGGATGGTCATTGTACGGAGCTGCTACTCCTTGGTGGGGCGGGGGGGGGGGTGAAGGGGTTTTCGGTTTTGAAGAGGAGTTGGAGCTCCTTTGAGAGGGGGGTTGAGAGGGGAGTGAAGGGGGTTTTAGGTTTAAAGCAAGGTACTTTAGTTGGTAGCTACTCCTTGATGAGGAGGGGGGGAGCGTGAAGGGGTTTTGGTTTGAAGGGGATACGGAGTTGTTACTCCTTTGAGAGGGGAGTTGAGGGGAAGTGAGGGGGTTTTCGGGTTTAATGTTACGTAGTTGGTAGCTTACTCCTTGGTGGTAGAAAGGGGGGAGTGAAGGGGTTTTTGGTTTTGATGGTACGGAGTTGTTACTCCTTTGAGAGGGGAGTTGAGGGGGAATGAAGGGGTTTTGGTTTAAAGCAAGGTACTGTAGTTGGTAGCTTACTCCTTGGCGGGAGAAAGGGGGGAGTGAAGGGGTTTTAGGGTTTAAAGCAAGGTTGGTAGCATTCTTTGGTGGGGGAAAGGGGGGTGTGAAGGGGTTTTTGGTTTTGATGATACGGAGTTGTTATTCTTTTGACAGGGGAGTTGAGGGGGAGTGAGGGGGGTTTTGGGTTTAAAGTTACGTAGTTGGTAGCTTACTCCTTAAAGGGAAAAAGCGGGGGGAGTGAAAGGGATTTTGTTATCTATTGTAGTAGTTCTGAGAAACGGTAAATGTAAGACTGAATTACTTTCGTGTCTGCGCTCAACTTGTTGTGTCAAATGATCAGACACTGTAGATGGACATATTTTAATGTTTTCACAACATCATCGACATCTCAATAATGATGCCGGATGTTTTGGAGGATTTGGTTGTGACGCAATGGAATTGCTACACTTTGTTGGGGGAGGGAGGTAGTAAGAGAGTTATTGCTTTTGACGCCACAGAGGTATTACTTTTCGGAGGTAGATGGGGGAGTGAAGGGTTTTTTTGGGTTTGAACCTAGGGAGTTTGCTACTCTTTGCCGGGGAATAAGGGAAGTGAGGAGTTTTTGGTTTTGAGGATACGGAGCTGCAACTCCTTGGATGTGGAGAGGGGGTGGAGGGAATGAAGAGGTTTTTTTGGGGTTTGAAGCCACAAATGTGATACTCTTAGCGGGAGGTAGGAGGGAGTAAAGGGGATTTTTATTTTTACGATGCGGAGTTGTTACTCCAAATTAGGTACGGGGAGTAAAGAAGTTTTTGGGTTTGAAGCTACGGAGTCACTACTCTTTGGCAGGGGAGGTGGGGGAGTGAAGGGTTTTTGGTTTTGACTTGACGTTCTGAACTCGATGTAACATGAGGTGTTGATGTTAAGATTCTCAGATTATAGGATATGGACTATCTTAACAAAACCGCACAACCGCCAGTAGATTATCACGGGAAACAAGACCTCGATTTTGGTTGTTTTTTTTTTTTTTTTTTTTAATAAGGGTGTGTGTTATTTTGAGTATCAAGCTTTTTGGAGCCGAGTTTGCACTACTCGACTCGGCTCAAATTCCTGTTAAATACTAAGAACTTCGAGTTGAGTAGCTACTCCCTTCGTTCTCCCGAAATCGGTACGTGTGATGAAATTTTATCACACAGTTAATTAATAGCGCCACCTAAAAATGTTGTTTTCCCTTTAAAATAGTGTTATTTGCACAAAATGAATTAAAATATTTCAAACCATCTTAAATTATAAAATTGTTAACCATCTTAAATTATAAAATCTTAAATTATAAATTATTAAATTAGACTCCAAAGAAATAGTCAAGCGAATCATAACTTTCAAAAAATAGACGGGCATGTTGAAAATTATGTATTGCCATTTTGTATACATCTCCAACCTATCCGACTAAGTTGTTTCTTGGATGTTAGCTTGCTAAAGAAATTCTTTTTCATCAAAGTACCTGCACGCTATTTTTCATCGTAGATTTGCCTTTAAAAAAATGGAGAGGAATAAAGAATACGAAAGGAATTGGCTTAATTAGCTTAATTAATCACCAGTGATTAATGTGTTCTTTAATCACCAGTGTTCTTTTTTCACATAACCTATGTGAAAAATATTACAATAAATCTTACGTATGCGGTAAAAAAGCATTTTATAGAGCTTGGGGAAAAAATAAGTAGGCGTGATTTCAAGTTAATCCCGATCCTCTTAAACGCCTGTAAGATACTTTAGTCTTTTAATAATTTAACATTGAATATTAAGCAGCAGGATTTCTCCGGATCTAAAGGAAGGAAATTGATTTGTAGCCAATACTCGGAATTAATCTAAAATAAAAAGAAAAAAAATTGGCATTAATTGTTTTTTATCGATTATTTGTTAATTATGATATATTTTTAAGGAACAATTCTCTTTGTTGTGTAAGAATTTAAATTCATCAATGCAATAAATAAAATAATCAGCCTACATCAAAATTTAAAGAAGCTTTTATTTAGGATAAACAAAATCTTAACAACTTCGAATAATGTGGTTTGTTAACACATTTACAAGTGAAATTTTTAAGAGCAGACAGCATCGAAGTGCGTTAACATTTTATTGTTACAACCACTGCCGGGTGTCACGGGGGCATAACTTGTTGCCGTCGTGGTTTTCCGTTTTTCGTTTTTCGTTTTTCCCGCGCGTTTCCCTGTCGAGTTGCCGCTGACATACGGCGCCGCATTCCGCTGAAACGACTCTGGCGCAGTTGCCCGTGGAAACTCCTGGAGTGTTGGCGTTCATCGTTGGGTCAGAAGTTACGATCAGAGAAGGGAAAAACTTATTGTAAATGCCTCGCATAGTGTGGGTGCCTAGCATCATTCAATGCGGGTATCTAAAAATAAACTCGATGTCCACGGGTATGTTGATTGCTGAAAGGGTGGTAATGTTGTTTTATTGGGTATTTAAAATTATCTTACTGTCGGGGAATGTAATTATTTCTAATTGTACATGTAATAAAATTCTCAATATTTAATAGTGAGCAGGTGGATTTACGGAGATAAGATGGCAATTTTTATTGAAAAAAAATCAAATTCAATATTACGTGTTTGATATTTCATTCGTAAATATTTTACTTTGAGGAGAACACAAAGATAATTTGCTTTCGAATATTTCTTGTCGTTCAGATTTTGGGGAAACAGAATCCCATGTGTACATAAATCATTTACCCAACTCGAGAAAACCCAGCTTTTGAGAAGACCACAAGTCTGACACCCATCAACCTCATACTTAAGTGCAAAGCCCCGGTGAGCAAATTGGAACGAAAAAAAATTTTAAAGAATTTTCTCTGATGGCACAAAATGAGAAGAGAAGGGCTGAGTTTATAAGATTAAAATGAAATAGAAGTTTCAATGAATATCTGATAATATTAAACAAAAGTTGCTGAGCAGCACGTGTCCACTATATATTTTATAAATAGTCCATAAATATCTATATATATAATTCCGTAAGTCAAATTTTTGTAAAGAAATTGTGAGTGACTGGATGGCCGTAGAAGGATGGGAGGGGTCTTATTTTAAAGGTCTTGACGTGAATTTTGAGGGAAAACTATTCATTTTTCTTATTTTTTTACCAAAAATTCGCAACAGAATAAAACTTTTCCCATTAAAACAACATGGGGTTTAATTTGTTTACATCTTTTGAAATTAAAACAGCTGTGCCACAGAGTTGTATCATCATATATTTAATTTCGTAAGGCGATTCTTTGCGTCAAAATTGTGAACGTCTGGTAAGTCGTAGAAAGATGGGAGAGGGCTCAAATTAAAGGTCTCTATTCCGAGATGGCGGGAAAAATACTGAAATTGCTTGAAATTCACCAGAAAACGAGAAATAACGTAAAATAACTGCCATTTAAAAAGCATTGGGATCTAAAAACGTCTGTTTTGTTGACATTCAAACATGTGGTGCTGATGCTTGATTCAAAGCCATATGATAGATGTTGATATATGGGGTTTTTTAAAAAGCCAGCTAACTATGTTCAATGTACTATAACAAATAAATATTTTAATTTTAAGATTTCAGACTTTATAATTACGCGTTTGAGTATATATTTACAATATAAAATTATAAAGAGTTAAGTGTTTCTTTTACGTTATAACGATGCCGATTTAATGCCAAATGATCGATATAAATATATTATGTAGGCGAAATTTTTGCGCCGAAATTATGGGCATTTGGCAAGTCACAGGCCTTGCACTTGCAAGATAATGGGAAAGGGCTCAAATAGAAGGTCTTGGTGCCAGGGACTCAGGAAAAATACAAGAATGTCTTTAATTTTATCAAGAAATAAGATATTACGTTAAATATCTGCCATTTAAAATCATTGTAATCTAAAAACGTCTAACAGTGTAGATCAGCTGAGTGTAACATCAGCTTTAAATTTGATTCCACCAAAAAGGTTCACCTTTAAATTTGGCCAATCAAAAGTATATTCAATCTTGAATCTACCAAGACAAAGCAGTATTTATTCACGGGCAACCATAAAAAAGTGTTGAACGTAGGGTACCAGAGGCTGAAACGTGGAGTGTGGAGTCGTTAATGGGAGACCATTTTCTGATTTAATCCTTATTTATTCGCTTAGTGTGTACAATGTAGCCTCAAACGGAGAATTCCATAACAAGTACCCTTTAACTGTCCAATATAATATTCTTTTGAACTAGGTGGAGGCTATAGACATTTGTTTACATTTTTCAGTTAAATGTCACGACTTTCTTTGGCAAATAAATTAAGTTTCACAGTCTGTGGTTAACCTTAAGAATTGTTTTAAACCATGTCCATATGTTCAATAATTGTAAACAATGTGAACTGAGTTGTTTTGAGAACGACATCCATAGCGCCATTGTTTCAAAAATTTAGCCGTTTACTACTGAAGTAGGCTAACGTCCTTTCTTAAAATTCTGATACGCACTAGCAACCGTCAAAGTATAATTAACATTTCACTTTACACATTTAATTCCGCCAAACAGTTACCGAGTTGTGAGTGTGAAGGAAACATTAAATATATAATTTATAGGGGCTTTTGCCCCTACAAGCCACTAGTCATCATATATTTCCGTAAGGAGAATCTTTGCGTCAAAATTGTGGGCGTCTGGCAAGTCGTAGAAAGATGGGAGAGGGCTCAAATTAAAGGTCTCTATTGTTTGACGGCGGGAAAAATACTGAAATTGTTTGAAATGCACCAGAAAACGATAAATAATGTAAAACATCTGCCAGTTAAAAAGCATTGGGATCTAAAAACGTCTGCTTTGTTTACATAAAACATGTGATCGTGACACTTTATTGAAAACCATGTGGTAGGCTAGATATCAATATAAGGTAGATCCAGTTTAATATGAAGGTATTTTGTACTGAATAAATAAGGATTGTTTGAATTTTCCCTCATTAGGGGATCTTAGCCCCTTCAAGCCACTAGTATATTATGCAGTTTATATGGAACGTTAATACGTTTGCTCTAAAACAGAGCCCAATAGAAAAATTATTTTAAATTCTGAAAAATAACAGGTTCCAAAACAAATCTGTCTGTTTTAATTTTAAGTGAAAAAAGTATATCTGTGACGATTTATTTTATTCCTTACAGGTGCATTAAAATAAAATTACATGGTGAAATCAGAACAGGCTACAGCATTTCTCGCCGAACACAGTTTGTTTTAAGACTAAGTAAACCTCGTGCATTCTGTGAGTGTTTAGTTCGGAGTGATGGATCTATGCCTAGTTTGTCCTCGGATGCTTGTGGATTTGTTTTGTTATCTTAAGTTGTTGAGAGGCATACGCCTTGTCTCAACGTTGCCTCCTACAGTGGGTCGTCGTTATACAGGGTGTTTTTTTAACGCAACCCAATTTTAAGATTGAGTAATGCACATACAAATATGAAATGAGTATTGTTTTTATGATCTTTACATTTTATACAAAGTGTTTTTTTTTAACGCAACACATTTTTAAGATTGAATAATGCACATATGAATATGAAATGAGTATTTTTTTATTGATCTTTACATTTTATAGAACCTATTATTTAAGTTTTATCACATTTGGTTTACATTATTTGCTCAAACAGTCCGCCATTGGCATTTGTATAAAGTTATGCTCATTCAATCAAATTCCCGAACACGTGTTGCAAGAATTTCTCTTTGAATTTCTTGCATTAAATTTGTTATGTTTGTTTCAAGGTGCTGAATTTCCTGTAAACTGTTTTCGTAGACCTTACTTTTTATGCATCCCCAAATAAAATAATATAGTGGGTCAAATCCGGGGATCTTGGGAGGAAATAATCCTTCACCGATAAAATCAAGTTTTTGGTAGCGTTTTTAATGTGTGTGTCTTTAAGCACGATAACTCGCGTAAAAATAGTCAGATCTAAATGAAATTTGCCACAGACATGTAAAGTAATAATTATCCAACGAAAACAATTCACAGGATATTCAGCACCTTAAAAAACATAAAAAAATTAAATGAAAAAATTTATAGAGGCACCTAGCAACACATGTTCGGGAATTTGATGGAGAGAGCATAACTTCATTCAAACGCCTCTGGCGGAATTTTTGAGCACATAAGGTAAACTAAATGTGATCAAACTTAAATAATAGATTGTATTAAACGTAAAGATCCATAACACAATACTTATTTCATACCTATATGTGCATTATTCAATCTTGAAAATGGGTTGCGTTTAAAAAAAACACCCTCTACAACCTATTATTTAAGTTTGATCATACTTAGCTTACATTATGTGTTCAAACAATCCGCCATTGAAATTTAAACAAAGTTGTGCTCCCTCCATTGAATCCAGAACACGTTCTGCAAAGTACATCTTTGAAGTTATTGTATTAAATTTGTTATGTTTGTTTTCAGGTGCTGAATATCGTTTTCATGGGCCTTACTTTTTATGTATCCCCAAAGAAAAGAATATAGTGGCGTGAAATCCTGGGAATAATCCTTCACTGATAAAATAAAGTTTTGGGCTGTGTTAAAAAAACACCCTGTATAACAACTTCTCAAATCTTCTAGAATCCAAAAAAAGAAAACAAATAATTAATGCTTGAAACTGGTTTTATTATTATAATATTGCTAGAACTGAGATAACCAAAAGAGAGTTTTGAAGTTACATAAACACATTTAAATTTATTATTTACTAAGAAAGCTAAAATTATATAAAGAGGTAATGATTTGTGTAATTCACTAGCTGATCAAACCGTTCTCACCCGTATAAAACACGATTACATAAAACACTTAAACTTAATTCTACATATACAGGGTGTTTTTTTAACGCAACCCAAAACTATATTTTATCAGTGAATGATTATTCCCCCACAAGATCGCAGGATTTGATTGCACTATATAATTTTCTTTTGGGATACATAAAAAGTAAGGCCTACGAAGACAATTCATAGGATATTCAGCACCTCAAAACAAACACAACAAATTTAATGCGAGAAATTCAAAGACGTACCTTGCAACACGTGTTCAGGAATTTGATGGAGAGAACACAACTTTGTACAAAAGCCAATGGCGGATTGTTTGAACACATAATGTAAACTAAATGTGATCAAACTTAAATAATGGTTTGTATAAAATGTAAATGTTAACAAAACAATACTCATTTCATATTTATATGTGCATTATTCAGTCTTAAAAATGGGTTGCGTTTAGAAAACATCCTGTAGTTGATCCCTTTGTGAACCCTTCATAAAGTTCTTGTCGCCAGTAGAGGCTGTACAATCCCAGTACATGCATTGACAAAGAATGAAGTACAGTTATTAAAATTAGATAGATTTAACTACAATACTTAAAATAAACATGAAACCGTAGAACTTCTGATCAAACAGTAGTCAATTTTCCATATGACAGCGATCGTAACCGAACACCTACAGGTGAAGCAAACTGCCGCCATCTTCTATCTAAACTCGCCATTTTATCGTGTGTTTTATTCCCTCCAAATTGTAGTTTCCAAAACCCTTCCAGCTTGTCACCAGCTGATCTCGCAACCGTCGGCCGTTAAGAAGATTGCATTGGTAAAACCTGTTGGGAGAAATCAAGATATCCTCGAAATCTGCGGTTGATGAAAACTCAAATCTAGTCGTTAAAAGTTGTGGCCAGGCCAGGATGGTCATTTGGGATAGTTTATTGTTAATGTTGACGTTGTCCCACTCTATGATCTCGAGGTGTGATCTCTTCAAGGGGTTAACACCATCTTGTTAAATTTCGTTTCTAAAATGATTATAGCTTAATCATTCTAAATTCAAAACTGGTTGTGACTTTCTTGGCTTCCCTGAGATTTTCTAGTTGATGAAACTTAATGTGATGAATTATTAATCACATTATAATAGTGATTATTCACATAACTATACAATTTCTTTGAGAGGTTAATGTCTTCCCTGATTAAGACTAATCTTAACAAATCAAGTTGTTTCATTTTATTAAGTAACATAATTTTAACACTGAAAATTTGTAATTGAGTCACAAAATCAGCAACCTCAACATGTCAACACTTCATAGTAACAATAAAAATATTTTGAATGTTCTTAAAAATAACAAACATTTTTCGATGGTAAGATTAAAAAAGGACCTGATATTTTGTAACAACGTCCGATTAGGTGTTTCAGAATACTCACGTTTTGTTTCTAGTTACCGTGAGTAGAATAGATAAATTTAGGTTTACATACATCACAATTCGAATTGTATTTTCCTATGGTCTGATTAAATCATAGTGTAGTCAAATAGTTTACGCATAAATTATATTAATTGTAATATTCGATCTAAACATTTATTCAAAAAACATATAGTTGAGTTAAGTTTAGATATATCTTCAAATTGGTTAAATCTGTATCTATCTTTGACAAGCCCGTACATTAATATTGTCGCCAAAGGATAATTCAATAAAAAAACTTTGTTTTGTCTTTTCACATCTAGACTACAAAAACACTTCATAAAATTAAATCACCACACTAAACCGTAATCCAAGCAACCTGTAATACACTCCAAACACTCTGTTTAACACATACGTTTGAAGAGAATTTCCTGTGCAATTTATAAGCCAATATGTTTGACAAGATATATGGGCGATGAAGTGTGTTTTCTGACGGCCAAACACCATAACAGTACAGGAATAGCGGCGTCTGGTGTGTGTCAGAGCTGATGGTAGTGGCGATCCCCCGACTCCTCAGGTGTTGATACTGGCAATAAAATGTGATAGTTGCCTGCAACTTTCAAACCTTCCATGTTTAGATGAGTGTTGAAATAGATAAATGTTTTTGGGTTTGAGAGGAAGTTTAAGAATTTTATGGTTCTTGTTCTGTTATTTTTTATTGTGATCTTGCTTAAAACCTTGAAAATTTTCATGAATGTTCCTCTTAGGTCATAGGCATCTACTAAGAAAGGATTTTTAAAAATTTCCCCAGGGATAGGCCCTATGATACATCAAAATTTTAATGTTAAACTATAGTGAAACTCATGTAGTTGCCATGGCAACCTTAACATTAAATCATGAATCCAAGGAAGATTTTTTGTTTTTTCACGGGTAAAACCGTGTTGATCAGCTATTAGTTTCATATATGTATACGCCTTATGCGCGGACCCATACGGAACAGTGTGGGACTCCCTCTCAGATACAGTAGAACCTTATACTGGAGAAGTATTACAGGTCGACCGTTTTATCTTGAGCTATAGCCTGCGCCGTTGCCGGAGTTGTCAAACATCGTTCACTCCACGGTAACTACCGTGGTTTCTCAATAATTATCAGGGGCAATAAAAAAATAGAAAAATTAATTTCAACGAATATCAATTATGTTTGTTTACAACTTACAGTGAAGATATAAATTGTAAGTTGTTAGAAAAAACACATCAGGCTAGTACGACATCAGAGATCAGCTGTAATGTTGCCTTTCACTCCACTACAACTGCTTAATGTGACAAGAATTTAAATAACTCATTGGTTGGTATTAGCAGAGTTACTTGCATTTACACACCAGATCAGCTGATCCAAGGTCATTTGATCACATGCCTAAAAATCAGATCGTCTGATTAACAGTTTGACATTCGCCTCAGCGACCAAAGAATAATATCATAGCCATCTCTAGTAATAGGCCACGGCCTCCGACCTGGCAACATCGCTGTCAAGGGTTTTTTGCATGGTAAAAACCCTCACATAGCTGGTTTCATGTAAACAAAAGATAGTGCCATAAGAGAGTATGGATAAACAAATCAGCTGAACCCTTAGGCGCGCTGTTGCCATTTACTAGTGCCGCGGCCTTGTTACTAGAGATGGCTATGATAATATTCTTTGGTCGCTTCTTCACTTGCAGTTTCTATTGACGCCGATTGTAAAAAGTCTTTGGGTTTGATTCTCTACATCTCGGATCACAATAACACTTCAGCCCCACCAACGCAACGTCTCTGTCAAATTTCCCCACGAACCTCACCTCGCACCTCACGTCCGGCAATCGATCAAATTCGCTCTCCGTTGTCATCGAGCGCTATTCGCTCGGAAATAACGGCCGCGGCAACAGGGCATTAAAAGATAGCGCGGGAGAGAAACGGAATAACCATTAACAATAACAGAACAAACTGACCGTGGCGAACAGACTGACTACAATTAACGGGGGCGTATCGGCCATCGACCACCGGACAAACAAACTCCAAACACCTCCGAGTGGCGAGTGGCGAGTGGCGAGTGGTGTGCGGCTCAGATGCCATCGGTGATTAATTCGTAAGTCGGTTGCCGAGCTGATCCTATCCGCCGGTGTTATCGACACTGTGAAATGATTTGAAAGTACTTTCTAAACGGCAATTATTGATCAAAGGGACCTGCTGCCGTATATCACGCGGTCGTGAGCGAGGGGCGGTATTAACAAATTGCTTTTGAATCGGAGAAATGGGAATAGGTTTTGAGATTTGTGGGGTCAGAGAACAATCGCAACGGGCGGGGCCGATGTGCGAGATGCTTCCCAGGGTCCGTACTGCGGGTGTGTGAGTGGATGGCGGGGATG